>JBBMKE010000011.1:2950094-2967306 GCA_037834125.1 Lippia alba | reverse complement strand
AGCACTTCCAGCTGAGAAAATTCCTTCTCCATATCCTCAATGTCACTTTCCAATTCCTTGATTCTCTCCAACTTACTCTCTATCAACACCATCTCAGCTTCAAGCTTGTTGATTTTTTTCAAGAGCCCGGGTATAATTGTCTTAGATCTTTCGCACATTGGAGCATCTACCCATTCAAAATACTTACATATCTGCAAAAAAAAAAAAAAAAACACAAAGCCAATTACTAAGGAAAAGAACAAGAAAGATCACTCTAGCTTTCAGCCATTCATCTCTCAATATCAGGTTTTCAAACCAATTTAAGAAGGTTTTAACCATTTCGAAGCAACCCAAGAATCTGAGACCAGGGTCAGTTGGTTTCCAGCCCGTGCGCAACGCGGCAACTCTTCCACAAAAACACATTTGCTGACGAGGATCTTCACGGGGCGTGCTTTGGGAGCCTTTGAAACTTCTTGAAGTGCTTGATGATTCCATCTCCAGCTGCTGTCAATGTACGTAATCCTTCGGGTTCTTAGGAGATGATGGGGGAAGAAAGGACAAACAATCTTATTTTAGTTTTTACTTAAGGAAATCGTGTTTATATATTAAAAATGTGATATGAAATTATTATATTTGGAAATATACACATCATAGGAAATTGTGTACGTGGCAGTCACGTGTTTGACATATATGGCATTTTTGACACATAATTGCTCATTTAAACACACTTGGAGCCACGTGTATGCATTCCGGCGTGACTCGACACTTTCCGGTGAAAAAGTGCACGAAATTGCTAACTTCTGGAATTATGGGGTTAAATTTTCACCGGAAAAATTTTTGTACCAAAAGTGCGAATGTGGATCAGTTGGTATACCAAAAATGCATTTTCCTCTTCAAATTTTGTACCTAAAAGGGTCTTACTATTTTTTAATTCTCTCAATCACTAGGAATATTTGAAAATTTGTCATTTGAAGTTTGAGCTTTTCTCGGTCCATGAAGAGCGTCAATTTTATATCCGCCCCTCAATATCTCAAATAGAGGAAATGTATCCGTATGGAGCCATCATCGGTTTAGTATAGCGTGAAATCGTTAATAGCAATTATAATTGCATTTTAAGAATTCATATCGGGTTAGATCATTGTCGTAAATTTTTTATTATAATTATAATTGTACTTTCAAATGTTCAATCACATCTCCAATTAAACTATATGCATGAGTGTATATATTAACTTATAGTAATTATTTATTTAATTTATTGTTGAGGTGAGAAAAGAAAAGATTCAATTCAAATTGTAATAATACTTGAGCAGCAAGAAATGTTGACCCCTGAATTTGGTTGGAATTTTTGCAAATTATCCTTTATTATGATTTCCTTTTTTTTTTTCATTTTCTTTGGCTATATCATAAAGAATAAATGAGCTAATTAGTCAACATAATTATTTAATGGACATCATTTTCCGTATTAATCTATCGTTCTTAGCCGTGTCCTTTGATAGATATTTTTAATTGCAAGACAAATATTAATTAATGTAAATGGCGTGATCATATTGGATGCTCTATTAGCCATTATTTATTTAGCCTAAATATAAACCATATTTATGGTTTATAAAGCTAATATTCTTCAATGATTTTAGTAGTCTGGTATTGCAAAATTTTAAAATTTATCGAACATAATTACAAATAGAAATTCTGATTATAAAAAATTATTTAAATTATATACTTACTGGAATTATATATATATATATATATATATATATTGGGTGTGTGTGTACGTGAGAAACGGACAATATGTCTAGTATGTCACGCAGTCTCATGCTTCTTTTTGATTATTTTGTTTGTTTGGTTTTTGTTGGGGTCCTACCAACTGTCATGGAATATTCCATTGAGAGAATTATATATATTATGTGAATTTAGGAGTAATCGCCAAATTATTTCTTATATATTATTAAGAACATTAAGGTCCTTCACATTTTACTTTTTTTCTTCAAAAACATTTTAATAAAGATTGCAATACTGCAACCTCTTCTTATTCAAAGGGCATTTTGGTACAAAAATGAAATATGAAATGTATCGATTGCTGATATGAAGAGACTAATTCGTAATTAAAAGGAATAAAAATATACAAATATTATTCAAACTGTTGGTTAGAGTTTTCAATTTAAAAAAAATAATAAGAATAAGACTTCAAAGGTTTTGAGTAACTAAATAAAAATTACACAACTTTGGTATACATCAACAGAATTTCACTCTTTTGGGGGCATTTAGCTTGGAAGCAACTAATCCCATAAAACTTTCATTCTTTGAATAGATTATTCATTAAGGATATATTTCATATCTATCAAATTCAAATGTTCAAATAGTTGTCCCTTTTGGTGAGGGAGAAAATCTTTGAAGCATCAAACTTTAGAGAAAAAATATATAAATCTAAAAGATTGATAGGGATTTAAAGACAAAGACATTCGATTGAGTTCTCTTTATGAATTTATTTTTAGATATCTTTTAAAATGTTTCATATTAATTGAATCAAGCGAACACTTATATATAACTTTCTTAAATCTTTCAGTGTGGGATAAGTTAACATTCTCTTCACTTGAGACATCTGATCTTTCAGTAACCTCCTTTAGGGTTAATCTATTTAATTTGTTAATCATCTTGCAGTGTTGTTATTTTTTTGCGGGACAAGCCGCCCGACTTCCTGAACGTCTTGCGACACGAGACATCAACTCAGATCTCCAATTGATAGGTCACTTCACCTATCATCTTGTACGCCATTATCACCCAATGGGACACGTAGTCGGACCACCATTTGTCAGGAAAACTTTTGGCGTAAAATACTTCTACAGATTTCGGTCTTATTATCACACAGGGAAACTTCTCACAAGACACAATCCATTACTTTGATACACCAAAATCAAAGTCCCGATATCATTTGTGGGACTGTACATACATTCACCCTAATTTTGCATCAGTATGATATCACTAATTTATTTTTGGGTACTTCCCATTAGACTTTATGCTAGTTAAGTTGAGAGTAATTGCTTATATATAGAATAAACTTTCTCAAAATTTTTCGTGTGAAATGAGTTTGCTTCTGAACATGTGGACATCACAATATATTGCCCTTCATAACTTTGATACAACTTATAACTAGGACTCAATTCAATTTTAAAATCAAAATTTCAAGAATATATAACCATTTCGAAAGTGAGTTATAATAAATCACTCAATCACTGCTCCTTGATACTACACGTAACCAACGTTTCTTACATATAATTTCTTCCAAGTAGTGATTAACTTGTTAGTTTTATTCCAAGAGTCATCATGGTCAATTTTGAATTTAACCTAATTCAATGAAATATTTTATTAAGTGACAAATGTCCAAACATATACACATTTCTTCCCCTTCGTTCATGATGATTAAGAAAAAAAATTACATAATCACTAATTTAAAAGAAAGATTTAATCTTTCCATACCTTCCATGATTGCCATGCTCGAAGAATTTCATTTTGAAGCATTTCCAAGCAATTTATCAAAAGTTTTCATCGAAAAAAAAAAAAGTCATTCCAAATTTCAGTCCGTGTTTCCTTCAAAAAAATCAAAAATCAAAAATCAAATGGAGCCTCGAGTAGTTCTTGTCTATTGGACCTTCTACGCCCTAAAATCGCATAATCTCACTCATATATACCTCAAAAGATTAACTATGATGTTGTACGAACGTAATTACATAGACACGATATTAAAAAAATATATTTATGACTTTTTTTTAATTTTTACGTGTTAAATAATCAATATGAATCTTATACAATATCAAATGCATCTTGAATTAATATGATAATATCGTGTTGTGTTATATCAGATATTTATGTCAGATCGTGTCTAACACTAATAACGTGGAAAATTTTGAATAAAAAACTTATATCACCTATTCATATCGTGTTATGTCTGTCTTGTCATGTTCGTATCAATTAATTATATATATATATATATATATATATATATAATTTATGGAAAAAGCGAGAGATAGAATAATGAGAATGGGATGAATTTGTCCTTTATAAGACATCCCTTTCAGTGGAGCAGGTATGTCAATCCTGATCATAGCCGCAAACGAGAAGCCGGTCTCGCATTATAAACTATTAAACAATTATTGATTTTTTTCTCTTGTAAGTATCAGGCGCACCTTTGATTAAGACATAATTAATCTCCTTTAATATTATCCTTTGATTTCTTATTTATGTGTGATAATGCTTTTCTTCCTTATCTACTAATTACTAATATATATCTTCCATGCACAATATGCATGATGTTAACATTCGAGTGTATTTGGACATCATCATCCGATTTTATTGACCCATCTAAATTCAATAAGCTTGCAGATGCTTTCAATCACTAATTCACTACATATAATGACAATATACAAGCCATTATAAAACTATTTTATTCTTTTTTTTTTAAATATAAAGTACGATTATTTGATCAATAGTTAGCTTAAAGTACCGAAATGCTGAAAAAAAAATATATCAACAAATCTGATAGCTAAGCTGATAATCATCACATATTTGAACATTATAAGGTGTTTTTGGGTAATTTTTTGCTATTTTTTTCGAAATCAAGGACTTTAGGTATTGAAAATAATAGAACTTTTAACGAACGAATATTTTTAAAAATATCATCTTATCATATCGGACACCTAATTCGACAGTCCTCATTTTAAAAAGTTTTAATTTTTTTTATATTTTTATATTTATATCGTATCATACTCATATAATCGTGTATATATATATATACGTCCGTCATAGGTAACTTACAACTTCAGTTGAGGATTGTTTCTGGAGTATAAAATTCAAAGATCGAACGCTCGTACTTGGAGTTTTCCTACAGTGTATGATATAATTAGAGATGTTCCACTTTATGGCTGTCCCTTGGCCCTACCTACCACTTGCCTATCCAATTATACTTCTTTCTTTCTACCCAAATAAATTATAACCACCTTCAAACTGCCGCAATATTTCATCTCTTTCGGTAAAACGACAATCCCTTTTTAACTCTTATGAGAAAGTCGATTTTAATATCTTTTTTGCAACCATTGAAGCGACATCGTGATCTTACGGGGATAAAAATAAAATCTTGAATCGATTTTTGCCATACATGGATGAACACATAGCTCATGTTCCTACATACATACTTGCCATGTTCAGAGTTCATATCCGCCCATAACCAATGACGTACGAATTAATACATAACAATACAAACTCGAACATAATAACAATATTTTTCTTCAATTTTCCACATAGAAAGTATTGAATACGATATCAGACACAAATATCTAACATAACACAATACACTAAAGTCATTTTGTTTTCTAAGGCCAACCATTTTGCTCCACAATTGACCATTATGGATATTTCTTTTCTTCACTTTTTCTTCTTGATACTTACTTTATGAAAAGGGATTGGTTATTTCAATTCAAAGGCTCCCATTTTGAACTCAGTGAAACCATACACACTTACCTATGCATTCTCAAGTCTTCACCAACCAATCAAGAATGTACACATATTTCCATTGCTTTAAAGCAAAGTTTCACAGAAGTATACCACAATCTAAAAAGGAAAACACATCACAAGCTTTTACATCCATTTTTGAAAAAATTTACTCGGAAGCAAGAGAAACATGCTTTTTCTATACATATCATGCATCCATTATCTCCATCTATTTAAAGATGCTCGGCAAAGTACCAAGAAAAAGGGTACCATTTCCTCTTTTCTTGACAATTAACATGTGCACCCATAAATGTATTCTCCAACTTTCTCACCATATGGTACAAACAGAGAAGGATCTTAAAGGTCAGAGGTATTGAGGCATTATATGCATAAATGAGGATCATCGACAAGTATGTGATGCGAATTTAAATGCTTTGGCGTTTCAGATCATTCAAAATCTTTTTTCTATCAGCACTGATCTTCGAATATGAGTAGAAGATATTAATCAGCTCTAAGCAACGGACAATTATAAGCACTGATTAAGTATGCACACAAGGAGGACTACATGAGAAAGTAATGCGAGAGTTATCAACCCGAAAATGAAATAGCTTACATGTGCTCTGAATTTAAACACGAATTTGCTTGATGAATTTTGGTACATCAACAGCTGCTCTGCTATTCTTTTTACCTGGCATGTTTACAACCCACCACTTGTACAATGCAGCCGCCAAACGAGAAACATTTGCTGGAACAAGGCTCAATACCGTGATGGAAACTCGATTGTCAAGGCTTGTGCATCTTGAATCCAAAAACTCTAGGGACATAGTTCTGTGTTGGCTTCTGAGGCTTGAGGTGTCCATATGTCATCAAGAACAGGTGGGGGAATGTGGTTCCAAAATATGCTCCATCAATATCTTTGGAAGTAAAGGAAAACTATCAAAAGAGGAACAATGCAGAATTTCGTTCGAAACGATTTAATGCTGAATGCAATACTATGAGCTTATACATCATAATTATAGAAAATGCAAAACTATGAGCATATCCATCATAATTATCAATAAAGAGGATAATCTATGCCCGCTCCATGAATATGAGCCTGTTAAGTTCGTGAAAGAGAGATTCGTCCAAGTAAGGTATGCCAATGAAGCAGAGGATGATGAGAAAGAAGCAGAGGATGATGAGAAAAAACACGAGTAAAAAGTAAGGATACTGCCTTGGTACTTGGATCGAGGATAGTAAATGTCTTCGCATTTGGGACAGTAAATTTTGACTGTACTTGAGCGGGGGATGTCTGATTGACCAACTGGAAGGCAAGGCTGTCCGCAGCAGTAAACTCTAGGGCATCTTCCAAAGTCATAGTTTTTATACTTCTCTAGCTGTTTTGAAGTTCCATCTCAAGAAGTCAAAAGAGATAACTAAATAAAGGGAGAGGTTGCCAACAAAAAAAGATAAATCTGACTAATGATGTTACCATTGCAGCCATTCCCTTGCTAGTTAATATGTATCTGACATGAATAAGGCCATAGAGCATTTCTGCAGCTGATTCTACCAATTCATTCTGTTCCTCAGTAAACATATCACCTACACAAATCCATCATGAAAGAAATGTTATAACCATAATCCTTCAGCTTAAAATAGAGTAAGAAATATTGAAAGAGATAGCACTAAGTGGCACAAACAATACACATTTGCAGAGTGAACCGCAGCGTAACAGAGACAACTTGAGCAAACAAAAGCAAATAGTGTTCTCAAAGTGCCGACTGAGAGAAAGGTTTTAAATTAGATAGCAAATTTGAGCTTTTAAAATATAAAGGTTCTAATTACTTGTCAGGAAAGTAAAAAACTAGTTTGTCAAGCATTACAATAAAAGAAATTGGTAGAATAATTAAACACCTATAGATGCATCAATTGTATTTAAGATTAAGAGAAATATTAAAAACAAACCAAATGTTGGAAGAGTATCAACCCGACCAACTAATCCCAGTTAAGTCATAAATAAAATGCTCACCATGAGAGGATTCGACATCCAGTATTAGGTCAAGAGCATAATCGTAATATGGGACTTGACTGCTCAAGCCACACAGATTAAAATCATCTTGGATGTATTCATCATCAACTTCACAAAAGAACTCATTTCCGCGCAAATTGCAAAACCATGAAACCCAAGATGTGTCATCCCCCTCAGAACCACTGACGTCAGACTCTTCACTGTCTGTTTCAGATTCATCTGCAAAATGGGAAAACTTGCAAGCATCAATCTGAGTGCAAGGGGCAATGTAACATGTCACATTTGTTGGCTACATAATAAACTGAAAATACATTTCGTTCATTGCAAGAGGCAGCATAACTTACTAAAAATTTATTACAAATAGTCACCTTTTAAGATAAAAAAGAGGTATCAAGTGACAATTTTCAACAGACTGCCAGGAAATGCAGCAAATATAACAAATTCTGTATACCGATAAATTATGTCAACTTACATTACATCACCCTCCAGTCCATCATTCATGCATTCTACGTACAGCCCTAATGATTTTACTCCTCTCAGAATTTGAAGCACTATGGAAATAATGGAAGTACATAAATACTCAGAATCAACATCTTATTCCATTAATGGGGGCTGGAATTGGTTCAAGTCTGGAGGCTATTTAAGAAAAAGATAAAATCATCGATGGAGATGTTTACAAGGAGACCTCCAGCCCATTTACTGAAGGTATATATGAAGATGTGATATCCTACACTCTCTATGTGTTCCATACATTCTCATTGATGCCCTTTCTCTGAGCCTTGAGCTTAGACAGATGCCATGTCAACAACTTTAAACTATCTAGGAATACATGTATATTTTCACATTTACATTAATTCTGATCTTCAATTCTTGAACAGTAAATGAGATTATTTCAGATATCAGTCGTTCAAATTAAGAGAAAGAATTTCGAATGGCTTTGCTAAAGTCTAAACAAGATACACAGCGCTTAGCATTTCAGACCCATAACAATCTCAAATTCACCATCTAAAATTGCTCGATTCTCAAAATCACCATTCCAAAAATTAGGGACAACTTGATATATTAAAAGTCCCTGGTAAATAAAAGAGACATTTCCACCGATTCCCCAAGATTTATTCCAAACACATTGCAAAGCTCCTTACAATATACGCCGCCTAGCACCTCATATGGATCTATTAAGTCACCGCGAATAATCAATAACAAAATTCAATCTTGAACTTGCAAAAGGCAGCAACTTTTGGGAAATGATACAACATACCCGAACTTCATACCACCATCAAAGCTCAACCCGCCCAATAACCAATCATTAAACCAATGCCATTATCCAATCCAAACGAAAAACAAATCCACCCCAGCTCAAAATATCCAATTAAAACCCGAGACGAAAACAATCAGCAAAACTCTACTCGGAACATCAATAAAAAAACATAAAAAAAAGACAAATTACCATCAGAGAGCTTGTTCTTGCTGGCGCTGAGAGTGGACGAAGATCGATTATCCCTGGGATCAATATGCTTCCCCGAAGCGGCGGAGGTTGACGGCACCGCGATGGTGGAACCCTTGTTTCTTGAGGTGGAAGGGGAAGATTTCTCCAAGTGTTTATCCAACGCATCGTTGATTCGCTTCCGATCCAACATATCCCCAGCCTTCGATGAGCCCCCTCCCCCTCGATCTCTATACATGTTCATACCAAACAGTGACAGAATCGAATCCAAAAATCTCACCAGGTGAATCAAAATCTGGCAAAAATAACGGAGATTGGAGAGATTCCAATTGCAATATCGAAAAGAGGCGCAAAAACGTTGGATTCCGCGATGAGATGAGACGGAAAGAACTAGGGTTTCTTCGAATTTCTTCCTTCCCACATAGAGAGAGGAGAAGAGAGAGGGAGAGGGCTCCGCTGAGGTGGTGTGTGTTTTTCCTTTAAAGTTTTTTAACTCGTGCTTCTTCTTCTCACTGTTTGTTTTCAAAATATCTAAATCTCATCAAAATTAACTTACGTTTATGAAATTACCCAAATATAATTAAATTATTCCTTAAATCATGATCTAAGTAATTCTATCTATATTCAAATTACAAAATATATTTTCTCAAAAAAAATAATAAAAAATTACACAATATATACCCGTCAAATTACCTATTTAAAAATTTAAATACATGACCTTCAATTAGATTAATATACTATCGAATCAATAAATTGTGCTAAATACTCCTATTTAAAATATATACTAATCAGATTGGTTTTAAAATATGCATTCCTATCGGATTAGTGCATATTTTAAATAGAAATAATACCGTCAAATTAGTTACTATGTATCAATGACGCAATACAATTACTTTTACGAAAAAATATTTGTTGTGTTTGGCACGAACATATAAATTAGGGAAAAGTTATATTGTTATATTTGTGTCTAGCTGTATGGAATGACTAAATTTAAAATATATATTGTTTTGTGTTGCATCGTATAATATTTATTCAATTTTTGTATGATGGAATTTGTCCTAATGTCTGTCGCTTTGTTGTATTCGTTTTTGGTTTGTGTGAGATATTTTTTATGGCCCATAGGTTGGAAATTGGAATAGTATGGCCATACGATGGATTGCATCCTGCACATACAAGTCGGCAAACTATACTGTATAATATTCGGACTATGCCCAAATTGAAATATTAATAACCATTTGGAGTAATAATAATAATAATAATGAGAGTATAGATAATGGCTCACATCAAAAAATCTTGAAAATGTATCGAATGATATAATAGTAAGTAAATATTTGGTCTCAGAAGACGGTTTAAAGTTTGTGAATATTAAATCTAATTATTTTTTATTTTTTAACACACACCTCCAAGCGATAAAAAATTTTGAATTCGAATTATTCATTTTGAGAACTAATATTTTAATTATTTGGATCAACTCATAAGGTGAATTTCTAATTTTGGCATTTTTTTGGTATATTATATTTTTGGTGTATTTTTTTGGTATATTGTAACTTTTGAATTTTTTGATTTTGAGAAAAGTGGAATCACTGTACAAATAGTGATTCCGCTTCAATAGAAAAAAACCAACTCATAACATTAAATGCAAGTTAAATACTATTAAGTCGACATTAATATTGTTTAAAGCATATAGGGCTAATACTATATTATACTTTGTACTCAATTTTGCTCTGCTGGCAGCCATGTTCCAGGAATTGCTTTACTCTTAAGTCACAAATCATGAGTTTACGGATGAAATAAGCAACGTATGTGGTCGGCCTCGTTAGTTGTTAATTCCGTTTTTCTCACATAAATTGCATTTATTTCGATTCTTAGTACCAAAATTTAAAACGGATTTAAACTTTTAATGCATAATAAAACTTGAAAAGTTTTAGAGCCCAATTACAATGTTCATACGAAAAGTTCTCCAATAAATAAAAAATAATCCAACATCATGACGCATAAAATGATCATTAAATGATGTCTCTTAGCCTCTTCCTCAACATCACGCACCAATCCATTGGCACCATCGCTTCAATTTGAAAATCGATTAAGAAAACAAACGATGCATTAGGTCAGGTGATCCCAATAAAAAAGTGGAACACCTAAATACATAAACGGTATTCAAAAACTTGATATAAGATAATTGAAGATATTCAAAAAGACACTAGATCTAATTGTACTCAATTTACGTGCTTCATCTCATACTTTATGTACAGGATGAGTGACACGTGTATCGAATTTTCTACTCCATTTTAAATTTTACATGTGGAGTATGAGATGAAACACGTAAATGGAGTAGAAAATCCGGTGTTGATCAAAAATATTAAATGCACGTACAAGGTGTTTGTATATATAGGTATGACATATTTGAAGGAGGGTCTCAACATTTTATTTACA
Organism: Lippia alba; assembly: GCA_037834125.1. Lineage (NCBI taxonomy): Eukaryota > Viridiplantae > Streptophyta > Magnoliopsida > Lamiales > Verbenaceae > Lippia > Lippia alba. The sequence continues at coordinate 2,955,961 of JBBMKE010000011.1, read as the reverse complement.
CAAATTTTTGTTGGATCTGCAATAAATGAGTGTAAAATACAAGAAAATAGGAAAAATAAAAACTTATTGATTTAATTGTATAAGTGTTACAATCTCTGAAATTTCTCTTATTCTTCTCGTGGATTCAAGGGTTTGATGCTTAATCTCGAATCGGATGTAGAACTTGAGCTGAAGCCTGGAGGTGTTGGATCATTGCACGGGCTCAAAAACTTAAGAGCTTGGGTGCTTGATCTTCAATTTGAAAGACTTGTGTATTGATTTGTAAGACTTGACTATTTAGGTTTTGAAGAAGTGTTGAATCTTTGTTGCGACAATACTTTGGCAAGAGCTCGTAACTTGAGAGCTTCTTTGATTTGATTTGTGGATGATATATCCTCTTGATTGTGTGATTTATGAGCTCCAGTACTTTATTTATATGCACGTGTTTGGCTCGCTGGACTTGGACTTGGATTTGAGAGTCCATTAATTAATTTAAAATAATAATTATGCTTATAATTTTAAATTAAATTATAATAAAATTCAATTTAATATGAACTTAAATAAAAAATAAGGGAAATTTACATTCAGCTACCATGCATTTAGTCATAATTACAAATCAGGATCTATTCTTTCATTTTTTACATATTAGTCCCTAAAATTTGATTCCGTTTGAGGTCCCTGACTTCCGTTAGGATTCCGTCAAGTTCTTCAAAAAATGTCCTTGAATTTTTTGCTAACATCTTACAAAACGACCCCTCAATGTTCTACCACCTTACAAAACGACCCATCTATTTCTTGTATATAACAAAACAGTCCCTATGGGAGTTCGGTAAACCTGACAAAACCCTAACGGAAGGTAGGGACCTCAAACGGAATGTAACATAAGGGACTAATATGTAAAAAATCGAAAGAATAGGTCCTGATTTGTAATTATGGCTAACTGCAGGGTACTTAGATATAAATTTTCCTAATAAATATCATTTGATTTATTAATATTTTTAAATTTTAATTAACCACGCCATAAAAATATCCATCGTTCATTACATGGTTTTGAACTCAAGAGTATCTTCGCAATTCAGTGTTATTTCATATCTGTAGTTATTAAGAATCTTGATACTTTTGGGCCATTGTTTTTTTTTTTGTGACTCAGACGACCAAAACACACACTCCCTCAAACAAGGTTACAAATCTCAGCAGGTTCCACGTCCCAGAGTACCATCGCCTCATTGATGTCGTGGTCCATTTTATCTAGCGCATCAGCATGTGCGTTCCATTCTCTACAAACATGTTTCAGGTTAACTTCCCATGGCATTCTCAGTAACTTCCTGCAATCCTGTACGACTACCCGGTAAGGATGATTTGTGATATCGGCGTTGTTAACTAGATTGACCATCATCTTCGAGTCACATTCGATCATCATTCTAGGATACCTCCTTTCCCAAGCAATCTGTAGCCCCTCGCGAAGCCCCAACAATTTAGCCAAAGTAATTGTGATCTCTCTTAACTTCATCGAGAAACCACATAACCACTCGCCATGTTCGTCTCTAATCAACCCTCCCGCCGCTGCTGCTTTGTTCCGGCCAAACACACTTCCGTTCGTGTTGAGTTTAACCCACCCGGAGTGTGGTTTGCTCCATGTCACTTGAGGTCTGCTTTTAGGGTGTATCAAACTCTTCATCTCCATCCTATCCATGTCTGCAGCTAGAAGCACACTATTTCGGACCGTAATATGAATGGGAACCTCCTTATGCTGATATTCAAACAAGTTTCTTGCCTTCCATATGCTTTAAATCGCAGCTAAGAAGATATTTCTCCAACTGCAGTCTATATGCACCTTCATTCTAAAGCGAGTCTTAACCATATTCCTGACCCAATTCTCTTCTCCCATGCTATAGAATTTTCCCCAATCTGCATCACGAATAATCCCTTCCCAAACTTCCCTAGCTTCCATAAAGTTGCAAAGAATATGAAGAATATCTTCTCTCAGTGAGGCGCAACGCCTGCAACTAGCATCATCACTCATATGCCGATCGACCCTCAAAGCCTTTATCATAAGCTGTTCGACACGAGAAAATTCCATTGATGCTTTTAACCCATATAAGCTTATCATGTTGATCCCGATGTATAGAGATGGAAATAGTCGTATATCGTTCTCGACATCCGGCAACAGCTTCGTTTTGAGTTTATCAAAATTCCAGTAGCCTTCCTCACAGATCAGCGCCGTAACAGACAAGAAGTCATCAGCCTGATGAATCTCATCTCCCAGTCTATCTCGTAATCTCTGCATCCCATACCACAAATCGTCCCAAACTGAAATTGTGCGGCCATATCCAATTCTCCAACCAAAACCACTTTGAATCAGTTTGGTGCTTTTAACCAAGCCCTTCTATGTCCGGAAAGCCGTTGATGGTGGCTTATGGCCCAAGATGTCATCACCCTTGAGATTTTTGGCCTCAAAGATGCGCGCCCAAACACTATCGCCTCTCGTTGCCACTTTCCAACCAGCCTTCGCAAGCATGGCGATGTTATTTTTTCTAGCTTCTCGTATTCCCAGCCCCCCGAGCTGTTTGTTATTTGTAACTTTACTCCAGCCAACAAGGTGAGTCTTTCTCTTATTGATGTTCGATGACCAAATGAAACTCCGATTGAGTTGATCCAACCTATCACATACCGATTGGGGCAGCCAATTTGACTGCATTTGATAAACCGGGATGGAGGTCATCACCGATTGCACTAATGTCATCCGTCCCGCCAAAACGAGGGTCTTAGCTTTCCAATCGGCCATTTATTCTCAATCCGTTCAATGAGGTGCGCAAAACGCTCCTTCTGTTTCACACCATGTCCCATCCGCACGCCGAGATATCTCCCAAGGTCCCTAGTTTCCGCCATCCCAATAAGTTAGATATTTCATGCTTAGTAGTAACTGGAGTTTTCTTGCCAAAAAACATATTCGAATTTGATTTATTAATCCTGAGCCCCGACGCCTCATAAAATTGGGATAGAATCTTGTGAATTGTAGCCGCATTTATGGTATTAGCTTTAGCCGCAAAGATGATATCATCCGCAAAAAGAAGATGAGAAATCTTCAGACCATTTCGACACACCGGAATCGGCTCCCAACTTTCTTCTTGAACCGCCTCTTCTATGAGATATGAGAGTCGTTCAATGCAAAGGACAAAGAGATGAGGAGATATAGGGTCCCCTCGCCGAATTCCACATGTTGGGGTAATCTCACCCGTCTGTTCCCCATTCCACAGAATACGAGGGCTTATGCACTTTACACAGCTCATAATAAGATTGACAATATTATCCGAAAAACCAAAGAAGACCAAAGTATCTTGGAGGAAATTCCAAGTTACCTTATCGTACGTTTTCTCGAGATCTATTTTAATGATCATCCACTTTTCCTGCTATGAGAGTGTTGGAGGGTATAAAGAAGTTCCTCCAAGGTGAGAATATTATCATGTGTGCTTCTACCCGGTATGAGACTCGAGATCCGGTATGAGACTCGAGATAGCCGGTTTAATTCGGAGTACCAAAGTCTTAATGAGCAGCTTCAGAATTACATTGCATAAAGCTATAGGTCGAAATTCGCTCACATCCTTAGGGTTTTTTGTTTTAGGGATCAAACAAATGAATGCATTCCCCATCTCCTCATGGACCGCTTCTTTGTTGAAACACTCCACCATTAACTTAAAACGTTTTTCACTGTGTCCCAATACTGCTAATAAAAGTAAGCCTGGAATCCGTCTGGGTTAGGGGCTTTGTAAGGGTTCATAGACATCAGCACATTCTTCAACTCATCCATTGTGGGCAAGCAAGCAATTCTACTCACCATGGTTGTCGGTAGTTGCCTTGTAGCCGGCTTCGGGCCAAAGTTGTTGTCGTATGTTCCATTTGCTCAGTGAATAGATTAGAAAAGAAGCCAACAACATGCTCCTGCATCTTTTCTTTATCCGAAGTCCACTCTCCATCCACCATTAGGGTCGCAATTTTATTCCTCTTCCTTCGACAAACAGTTGAGAGGTGGAAGAACTTCGTATTATTGTCTCCCCAAGTGAGCCAATTTACTCGAGATTTTTGGAACCAAAGGATTTCTTCATGTTCTAAGATCAGATTATACTACTCCAATAGTTCTCTTTCAAGCCTGTGTAGATGTGCGTGCAACTGAGCCTGGGGTATCCTTTGAATATCTTCAATTCTAGCCATAATGTCTTTCTTCCTTCGAAAAATATTTCCAAAAATCTCCCGATTCCACTCCTTCAAAGCCGGTTGGAGACGTTCTAAGTTGGTAATCACATTCATCTAATTTGACCACACCTTATCAACGACAGCTTTACATCCAAGGTCTGTATTCCAAGCAATTTCGAAACGGAACGACTTATTCTGAATTCTCTCCTCCAAACCCTCGGTGTTGAGCAAAAGAGGGTTCTGGTCTGAATGGACCCGAGGAAAAACTTGTATAGAGTGATATGCGAAAGTCAGGGTCCATTCTACGTTTGCTAGAGCCCGATCAAGACTCTCTCGGACATGCACACCACCATTAACTACCCCTTTCCAAGTGAATTTAGGTCCGCCATATCTAAATCCATCAGATTGCATCTCTGTAGGTTATTTCGGAAACGTTCACATCTCCTTAAGCAAGCAAGGTTTCCCCCACTCTTCTCACTGGGTGCTAGTATATCATTAAAATCTCCCATGAGAAGCCACGGCATGTTATGCGACTCCCCAAAAGAAACCAAAGAATCCCAAAGTTCCTCCAGTCTCCTTGGTATTAGACTTGCATATATCCCTGTCAAAATCCAATCCCTTCCTGTAATCGGCCTAACCAAAGCATGTACCACCTGATAATCTGATCCCAAAATTTCCACTTTAGCGTTGTTATCATCCCACAATACCCACACACCCCCTCCGCGACCGGTGGTGGGAGCTTGGTATGTATTCAAAATCCCAAGCGACTAATGATAACGTCTGCCCGATTCTCACTAACCTTCGTTTCAAGAAAAAACACGATGTCCGGATGGTGAACCCATATCATATCCTTAAAGTGACGTCTAAATTTGTCATTGCCAATTCCCATGCAATTCCATGTTATGCATTTCATCATTAACAAAATTGAGTTAAAACCAAACCTAGGGTCAACCCACAACATCACAGGCATCCGTAGCCCCCTCTTTCTCGATTTCCATGGAGAAACCTTCCCCATCCACATTGCTACTCCTTCTGTTAATCTCGCTCGGGTCAGGCTCGAGTGTGTAGGTCGAGCCAAACATGTTGTTCCTCAGGATTGGCGTGTCTTGCCATTCGGTTCCATCTGATGTAAGCTGATCTGAGTATTGTGTTTATTGTGAGAAGAAGTTGCTTGCCAGCGTTCCAGTGGTATCCGTCTCCTATCCAATTGTCCATTATTGTTATATTTGTCTAAATTTGCTACGTCAGAGTTAGAGATCTCTGCTATCGGGATGTAGTATGATCGAACTTGGTTCTGAGGCGATAAATTGGTCCTGTCCATAAGTGGTTTACCGGCTTCAGCTGGCCTCTTTGAGTTTTGGTTGCGGTTAAATTGGGCTGTGTGATACCCCGGTTCTCCAATCGATTGAACCGGCGCCACGTGTTGATTTCTTTGTGTGATTTAATTGTTTAATTTACTTTTTCCTGTTACTTTCTTGTCTTTTTCGTGACTTCGTTCGTTGCAGGGCCCTATTTCTAACTTTTTAAGAGTTCAGGGGCCTAATTGCAATTTTCTATTCTCGGGGTCTTCGGTCTTGGCACGCATTATGAGGATCTGTGATATTTATCTCGGATTCTCGTACGCAAAACGATCGGTCGGAGGAGTAAACGACGTCAGAATTGGGCAAACTTAGAGTCTACGGACTCCTTTCGTCGCC
>JBBMKE010000011.1:2937389-2947509 GCA_037834125.1 Lippia alba | reverse complement strand
TGCAACAGAGCAATCTACACCAGGATCTAATATGTATTATAATAAATTGCATTTGGTGTTTTCAGTTGAATTTCAATATGGGCGACTGTTTCTTTCTGCTATTGGGAAGATAAATCAGGGCCCAAGGGCTTCGCCGTACTGCTATCATCTTTCTTCAAACGCGACAATCCTGTGTACAGAGGTCAGCACCATTATCATTTCAACTCCGACAAGCTTCCATTGTCAAAGCAGCGGCGAAGAAAAGAGGAGAGATGGGGAAGATGTCGCCGATGGGGTAGCAGCAGAAATATGAAGACGGAGAGAAGAAAGGGAATTTTTTAGGTTTTTTCTTTGTAATTTATATATTTTTAATTCTTTTCAAAATGGCCCCAAAACTTCCTTCTTTTACGAATTGAGCTAATTACATTTGCTTAATGAATTAACCATGCCACGTCAGATAAAAGAGGAGAGAGAAAAGGGGAAAAGAAACATTCACTGTATTGAGGGTTATCTGACTAAAAAAAGACTTTGGCGTCCCTTGGGACATAATTCCCTCAGAGAAAAGGGGAAAAGAAGCACTCACTGTATTGAGGGTTATCTGCCTAAAAAAAGACTTTGGCGTCCCTTGGGACCTAATTCCTTCGTCAGGCAATGGAAAAAGAGACGATTACAGCAGCAAAGATGGTTTTCTCTCTGTTTTTAGGGGGTTTTCTCTTGCTTTTTCTGAGGATTTTCGATGCTTTGTGGTTGAAACCAAGACAACTCAGATCAAGACTTGAAAAACAGGGGATCAAAGGGCTTGTACCTTCATTTCTATATGGAAATATACGAGAAATGAAGAGGATTGTTCAAAGTCAGAGTCAGACGCATTTGGTGAAGAAATTAGAAAACCCAGAAGAGATAGTTCATTCTCGGTTCCCTTCCGTCTTCCCACATCTTGAGCAACGGAGAAATCAATATGGTATTTCGAATCCTTTTCTGACTTTTTAGGGCAAGATTGAATTTTTATGACTTGGAATGTGATTATGCTTTTGTTTTGGGAGGTAAAGTTTTGAATTTTGATACAAAAATGTGTGAATGGTGTCTGGTCCACTGTCCTTTTCCGGTTTGTTGACTTTGTGCTTGTCCTTAAGAGTGATCATAGTCCAATCGAAACGTATAATTACAAAATGGGATCATCTTGGTATGAAGTTCTTGACTATAACATTGCTCGAATGACGACATGAAAGTTGAAACAATGACACTGATATGGAGGTGATCCACGATAAGAGTAGGGATTGGATAGGATTGATATAATTCAATATTTGGTAACTCAAGGGTAGTCTTTGAGTAGTTACGTGTCTTTCTTTTGAATAGAGATTTGCAGAATATAATGAAGAATTGTAAATTATGTTATTGATAAGTTGATGCACTCTGAATAGAGATTTGAAGAATAGAGTTTATTCCACCAAAAAGCACTTTGAACACTGTGATTTGAAATGTTTCAAAGCGGACCTTGTGATTGCATTAAATTAGCATTAGATTAACGTTTAAAATCCCACACTCGTGACAACAACCACGACTGTAGGGTTTTGAGCGTTAATTTAATACAATAACAAGGTTCGCTTTGAGACAATTCAAATCACAAGATTCAGAGTGCTAATTAGGTATATCATAGGGGGTGACCGAACAAAAAACTCTTGCAGAATATAATGAAGAATTGTAAATTATGTTATTGATACGTTGATGCACTCTCAAAGGAAAAGATACGTAACTGCTCAAAGACTATCCTTAAGGTACCAAATATTGAATCATATCAATGCTATCCAATCCTTACTCTTCCCTCTTGATATCGTGCATCACCCTCCATATCAGACACACACACTACATTTTCAGTGTCGAACTCAAACATGGACGTGGTGTTTGAAGAATCACTTGAACTATGTTGACAGGAGCCGCCTTTCTGTATTCTACTGGCAACATACAGCTACTCTGTGTAACAGATCCAGAGATGGTGAAAGAACTAAGCCTTTACACTAAATTGAACCTCGGAAAGCCTTCATATCTATCGACCGAACGTGGCCCTCTTCTTGGTCGTGGCATCCTATCATCCAACGGCCCTTATTGGGCTCATCAGAGGAAGATTATTGCACCTGAATTTTATCTAGATAGAGTCAAGGTATTAAGAAAAACAACAACTACTAAATTTTAATAATAAATTGGAATTTGCATTAGAGAAAATGTTCAATAACTCGTGGTTTTCTTGACAGGATATGGTTAGCATGATGGCTGAGTCCACCTTAGCAATGTTGAAATTTCGGGAGATTAAAATGGAGAACAAGCAAGGGAATCTGGAAATTAGAGTAGATGAGGATTTGAGAAGTTTGTCAGCAGATATCATTTCAAGAGCTTGCTTTGGAAGCAGTTACACACATGGTGAAAAAATATTTACCGAACTTCAAGAACTTCAGAGAACAATGTCTAAGGGAAATATAAACGTTGGAATACCTGGATTAAGGTATGAAACTGCCTTCTTTTACACCCAACTTTACGAAAATGCAATAATTGCCATGCCGTCCAATATGCTTGTATGCAATTACATAAAAGTCCACTCTTAGTTTCAAAATTACACATACTTCCCTTGTAACTGCTATTCTGTTGTTTTATAATTTAAAGTATTGTAACTTTTTGCATTTTATGTTGTCTAAATTTTAAAAGAGGGGTATTTGTAATTTGAAAACTAAGAGGTGAAGTCTGTGTAATTAAGAAATGGAGCAATGACACGTGACAGATACATCCCGACTAAACTCAACAAGGAGATATGGAAGCTGGAAGCTGAGATAGATTCAAAGATATTGGAGGTAGTCAAAAATCGAAATAACGATAATAACGGAAAGAAAGATCTTCTGCAATTGATACTCAGTGCTGCTGAGAATTGTGGAGATGACAGCAACATACCATCAGATATCACTCCAAACAAGTTCATTGTGGATAATTGCAAGAACATATATTTTGCTGGCCACGAGACTACAGCAATTTCAGCATCATGGTGCTTGATGACACTTGCAGCTTATCCAGGGTGGCAATCTCGTGCACGTGACGAGGTTCTTGAAATTTGTGGTTCAAATATCCCATCAGCAGATATGTTACGAAATATGAAAGTGGTACGATACACTTAATATCCATAAGATTAGCTTAACTGATAGTTATATATCTTGAATGCCTTTATTCGTTGATTGCAAAATGATTTCCAAGAAATCAATCTATAGCAGTGGAAAGAAAAAAAAGGAGTGCGTAAAAGTGGGTTGGGGGAGGCAGTTGCCCTCTTTCCATGCCATAAGACAATGTTTTATATTTTTAATGGTTCCCAGTTACCCACTCATGTTAAACTGGGATAATACATTCACATACCTTGAGGTTTATCATAATTACATAAATTTCCCCTGAAGTTCGAGAAAGTACAAGAACTTTCCTTGTCAAAGAATTTACATTACATTTAGATGCATCAATTTTGATGATATCATATCAAAATTTTAGTGAATACCATATTTTACCCATGGCACTTACTGCTCAATATTTGAATTAAAGTTTACGACTATATTACATGTGTTAGGCCACATCTTAAGTATGTCAGGGGAATATTTTGTAATTTCTCAAACCTTAGGGGAAGTTTTTGTAATTCGGCCAAAACTTAGGAAACGAATGCAATATTTTGTATTTTCTTAAAACTTCAAATTTACCTCGTGAAATTAACATTTCTGAGTCAATCCCTTATACCGCAGCTAACTATGGTGATTCAAGAAACGCTACGTCTCTACCCGCCAGTCGCTTATGTGGTGAGAGAAGCCTTAGAAGATATCCATTTCAAAGAACTTAACATCCCAAAGGGCATCAACGTTCAAGTCCCTATACCAATAATGCACCAGCACCACGACATGTGGGGCCCAGACTCCGACGAGTTCAAACCAGATAGATTTGCCAACGGAATTTCGGGCGCCTGCAAGATCCCGCAGGCTTATATGCCATTTGGCGTGGGCCCGCGATCGTGTGCAGGACAGAACTTCGCCATGGCTGAATTAAAGGTCATTCTATCACTTATTTTGTCCAAGTTTAGGTTGTCTCTGTCATCATCTTATCAGCACTCACCTGTTTTTCGATTAGTCATACAGCCTCGAGATGGCGTTCGTATTCATCTTGAGAAACTGTGATGTGTTCTGTTCTTGTGTTTGCATAGTTACCTTTTAGCATGAGATCATGAAATGAAAAAGATCTTTTAAGTGATGATACGTGCGCCAATGTCATGGTCAGTTTGATAGCATCATGAAGACTTTACCGTCTTTTTTCTTACTTTTCAGAGTACAAACATGGATATTCAAAGTAATTACTAATATAATAACACAATAGTCCTGGGTTGATTCGGTCAATTCTCACACTTGGCACTGAAGGTATCTGAAGATATAAAAAATGATCTCATCGTTCAATTTAATTATTGAAACATTTGATCATTTCATAGTATAATCAAAAGATTTGATTTTTGAATGACCAGAAATATCTTTTTTTCTTCTTTTAAACTATTACTTCTTTATTTAATTATAACAGGGGAGAATTTACTGTCTAAATTTCGAATTCTGGAGTCCTAAGACCTTTTCAATTGAACTTATCTGAATTGACAAAGACCTAACTAAATTTTCTAGTATAACTTCTTCATCAAGAAACTTCTCATTTTATACCCTTTAATGCTGCAATCACCAAACAGCAAATGATAAAAAGCACTTGTAATAAAGCTGTTGCACTTTAAAATGGCTAACAACATGCTGTTAGAAGCTGCCTGCAATGGAGAAGTCAAAGTTCTGAAAGATCTTCTCAAAGAAGTCCCTTCAATCCTTGCTGATGATCCCTTGATGAATCTCCTCTTCACGTAGCAACTAAATTCGGACAGCTGAACTTCGTTCGGGAGCTCATGAAGACAGATCTCACTATTGCTGATGAGATGAACCGGGACGGTTTTCGGGCTCTGGACATAGCTGTCATCATGGGAAACTTTCTGATAGTAAAGGAAATCTTGAGTTTCGATAAGGATTTGTGTCTGCTCAAAGGGAAACACCAAAGAACTGCCCTTCATTATGCTGCCATCAAGGGGAGAGTCATCGTGATCGATGAGTTGTTGTATTCTTGTCCTGATTGTGTTGAAGATGTGACTGTTCATGGGGAGACTGCTCTTCATCTTGCTGTGAGAAGTTACCAGTTTGATGCTTTTACTGAGTTGGTTAAGTGGACCGAGAGGCTCGGAAAAGAGAGGACTGTTAATATGGGAGATGGAGATGGAAACACGGTGCTGCATATAGCTGTTTCGACAAAACAGTATGCGGTATGTTTGAAGCTTTATTTTACCTCTTCGAAATCTTGGTTGGTTTTGGTGCTTTTGCTTATCTGTTTTCACTTATAATTTAGGAGCTTATAAACTCTTGGGGAAGCCACTTGGTTAATTTGTTCGGTAAACTCGGGTTGTTTTGCTCATCTGTTTTCACTTTAGAAGTCACTTCACTCGCGCACACGAAATACGATTATTTGGATATTTATCTCATGGTTGGATGTTCATTTCAGTTCTTGATCTCCAACAGCAAAATGTTCCCTTCCTTTTGCAGTGTATAGACCTACTCCTCACTGAAACCAGCACCATCACAACAACAATACAAGTGACCCCTAAAAATGGCAAGGGCTTTACACCGTTGGACATCTTAAGACATACGAGATTCATACACCATCAAAATTAGAAGAAAGTTAGAATCTTGCGGCGCACACGCATCCCCGCATCCAGAAAACAGTTTACTTCAAACATCACAAAGATTCAAAACTATTCCCAAACCATGTCATGACCTCGAACCATCAGACCCTCCAAAAAACTGGTTCAAATACTTCAAATTCCAGATCCAAAGAGACTCACCAAGCGACACCAGAAACACACTATTAATAGTGGCTGCATTGATAGCCACTGTCTGTTTTGAAGCGGGAATCAACCCTCCAAATGGGGTGCTTGAAAAAGTCCCACCATCAAACGACACTCAACAAAATCAAAGCAGAATGGGTCCAGCTGGAGGCTCGGCTCTTGCTGCAGCATCAGCTGTTTTGGGGTCTCACTCAACATCTTTCCTGTTCTTGTTCGCAAACTCTTTAGGCCTTACTGCATCGACGTGCATAATAATATATCTAACTTCAGGGTTCCCTTTCCAGAGAGAAGTGCACATTGCCTTGTACTCGATGATGTTTGCTTACGGCTTTGCGGCTGGTGGTGTCATCAGAGGGATTGGTTCAGGTAAGGAAGCTCTGGCGTACGCTCTCGTCATGGTTGCTTTCGTGTTGCCGTTTGCACAGAGGTGGCTGCCGAGGTGGGGGAAACAAGCTTGGAAGTATTGGAGAGTACGGCATCCCGGAAAGAGTACACATTTGCCTATTGACAACTAATATGCTGTTTAATTTTTGTAAATGTAAAAGTTAGGGGAATGTTGGGAGTGTTTCAATGCAGTTCAGATCTTTGATTATATTTACTTTACGTATTCTGTATACTCTCAGACTAGGAAAGAAAGAAAGATGGTGATAATTTTGTTGTCATCCAATTGTTTTTTGAAGGGAAATGGGGAGTGTAGTAACAAGAAATGTACAATAAAATCATATTTGTTGAAGTCTTATGTATATAAATTCGGGAAAATTACATTTTACTACCCTAATAGATATGGTAATTACAACACAGTTCATATTTATTCGAAAATTATAATTTAGTTTCTAAATATTATGGATCGTTTGTGAACCTTCTATTTCGTTAAGGTTTAGTTAGGATTGAGTTATGTCCCTAAATTAGTTTAATGAATAAAATTACAAATTCATTCTTACAATATATACATTCTACAAAATGCTCCCTAGGTATTTCACATATAACAATGCAGTTATTGGGCATAAAACTCAACCCTAACGGAATAGAGAGATTACAAACGACTCATAACATTTAGGGATTAAATTGTTATTTTCAAATAAAGATGGACTGTAATGTAATTACGCTATCTAGCAGGGTAGTCAGATATAATTTTCCTATAAATTTTGACTGGTTTTTGAATGTTGAGATACAAAAATTCATGGAGATATTGTTGTAATTTATTAAATTCGGGAAAACAATTTTATAAAGTGAATAAACTTAAGCATCTTAATATTTACTATTTTAATGGAGTGAATAAATCTAATAAAGCGAATTAATTTTAATGGAGAATAGAATTGAAATATTAGGAAAACAGTTTGGAACATAATATCGAGATTTTTTAGCTCATGCAGTGTCGGATACACACGATTCCCACATGGCACTGACATAGCGAAAAAGTGTCCAAACAAATTGAAAAAAAAATCCGACATGTGGGGGACACGATGATACACGAAGGACGTGTCTCTGACACGAGAAAGACACTGAAAACTAAAAAAAAATATTTTTTTAATATTTTTGTAAAAATTTAAAGATTATAATTTTAAAAAAATTAAAAAATTATTTGAATTAATTAAATTTTCATATTTTTTTAATCTTTTTAATTCATAATATCATGATATACGAAATATATTGATGTTTGTAATAACTTTGAATATCGATCATATATGTATATATATAAGTTTAAATTTGTAATACTAAACAAATCAATAAATATAAATATAATTATTAATATTTAACATTGCTATGTTGTGTCTGAAATCTTTAAAAAAATTCATGTCGAGTATCGCCGTGTCCGTAATAAAATAGGAGCATTGTGCGGTGATTCAAAGCCTCTACGCAACAGACCAGTTGCTTAATTAAGTGGTGAGAGGTGAATCCTTAAGAAGATAACCATTTTTTTTTTTTTGAAAATAAGAAGATAACCATTTCAAAGAACTAAGCATCCCGAAGGGCATGCATCAACTATTCAAAATTGAAGTCCCTATACAGTAAAGTACTGCATATATCATCGTTTATGGGGACGGACCTAAGATTTAATGCTGAGGGGAACGAAAATTTCAAATAATAAAAGGATTAAATTGTTAATTAGGAGAACAAAAAATTAGAGTATCAAAATTAAATATTAAATGATAAAAATATAAATATATCAAAATATACATACAAAAATTAAAAAATTTCAAAATTGGGAGGAATGGGAGAAATATTTTTTTTCTTAATTATTAGTTTTTATGGATGGATTGAATCATCATTATAAGAGTATCACATTCGATTTACATCAATTTTCTAGAGGAACTATCAGAGAAGGACCCGTATTTGAGTGCCTAACTCATATTACATGGGGATATTCTTTTGAAACCTTTCTTCTCTTTCGCAATCGGTTTCAATGGAGAATTGACCCGTTACATTTACTATTCAACGCCATCAAGCCCACCACATGTTCCTTAATTATCCGGAAAATAAATATAAACCAAAAAATAAAAAATATAAGACTTTTTGCTGCCAAAAGAATGGCTGAAACTTAATCACATCCAAATTAAAATGGAGGTTTTCAAAAGATTATGAAAAAAATTCAAAATAAACCCTTGTCACAAACTTCATTTGTAAATCACGTTAAGGGATAGTTAAATATTATAAAGTCGGTAAATTAAAAATAATGAATTTACTTTTCAATCTTTGCTCAATCGGTGCATGTTTAATAATTCATTTTGTAATAGAGAAATCTATAAAGATACAGTTATTAATTTTGCTAATTGGTAAAGTTTGATAAAAACATGGCTAACTATATGCATATATAGTAATTATGAGATTGAAGTGCACTAAAGCAATAGAATATGGTGATTAATTCGAATATCAAATTATAAGTATATTAAGATATTTAACTATATGATTAGTTGGGTTGAGGACCTAGCTAGTAACTAAGATTATCACGGTCGGGAAGGAAAAAAGCTCTTGAACCAGAAGAAATAACTAATTCTAAGAGGACTTGAAAAATGTTGACTAAATAGTACACATTCCGCAGAGAAAAAAAGGGAAAAAGAAAAATAACAATGAGCCGTATGTAGCAAGGAAATGACAGATTTCTAATTCAAATTTAATTCAATTCCATTAAATTAATTATAATGATATATATATATATATTGAATTTGTTATTTGATTATTATGAAAATTTAAATCTTTCTAAGTGTTTCCTGTATAGCGAAAGTGTCAAGATAAGAAAAAATAATACTTCACATAATATCATAATAATAAGTTGTATCGAACATTTAAATTTTACGTTTTAAATTGACACTCATGCTTGAGTTTGAGCGTGCAGAGTTTATCAATCTCTTATGCATCAACTAAATACTAAGCTAGTTCAGTACTTCATTAGTTAGCTTTTCTGATAAATTATACCAAACATATACTCCTCAACACAATTGCTATCAAATCAAAGGTTTTGCATTATTTGCGATTTCGATTGTGTTTCATCTCTTATTTTATTCATGTGCGCGATATGTGTAATGTATAAATAAACCGCTGAGATTAGAAGATATATTTTTATTCTAATCTCAACCATCTATTTATACATTACGTGCTATACCAAGAAACCTCCTATATATACTCCAACAAACCAACCTAAAGATCAGTTTACACATTAATTTGCAAGAAGTAGCGCATAATTTGTGATTAGATTTAGATTAACAAACATGAGTAATGAGGATCAGATTCCACAAGAAAAACCAAAGAAATTCACTGAGGTTTTGGCGCTATTCAAATCATGGTTTGCCGGAACGGCATGATAACGGCCGGAACGGGCATTCCGGAACCGGAACGGCAGTGGCCGTTCCACCTTGACGGGGTTGGAACGCTGGCACCTCAGAGCGGGGGTGGAACGCCGCAAAATCGGCCGGAACGGCGTTCCACCCCGTTTTCACGTTAAAAATCGGACTGGAACGGCATTATCGCGTCCCAAAACGCACTGGAACGGCTATGACATGGAGGGAAAAGGCGTCTGTGGACAGAAAACAGAGAAGACGGGGAAGACGCGGTGGAGAGAAAAGCATGGGTTAATGGTGCAGAGTAATAACCAATAAACTAGGTTTTTTTATGTCACATTACAACCATTAATGGGTTAAACTTTTCAAAGAATTAATGGGCCATATTTTTTATTTATTGGGCTGTTTTTCTAATTAAAAACTATTCAAATGTTTAAAA
>JBBMKE010000011.1:2925866-2936133 GCA_037834125.1 Lippia alba | reverse complement strand
ACCATACCACGTGAGAATCCTCCATCTTCCCATGACACTGCCTTACGAGATTAACGGCGTGGAAATGCCCCAGTTGACCGAACAACAGCTCTTGGCCATCTACGCTCAATGCGAGACGAAGGCCACACAGAATGCCTGGACACACTTCACGATGACTTACTTCCCCGCTGGCGCAAGGAACGCTGGGGCACCACCCTTTGGCGGTTTGCAAGCACATCCTCTTGAGGCCGCCGCCCAAAACGCCCAAGCGCGAGCGTAGAACGCCCAGCAAGTATAGCAGCCTCTTCCACCACCTCCTCCGAGGGACGATTTGCTGCCGAGGATGGATCAGCAGCTACCGCCGCCGCCTCCTCTGAATAGAGCCCGTCCTAAGAGAGTTAGGAGGGAAATGAGGATGAAGAGATCCAGTCTCGAGCCTCCAGGAGGACCCACGCGAGAGATGAAGCTAATCCTCAGCTTCATAATGTCCAAGACCAGCTCAACGGCCTTCAGGACATGGTGCAGCAGCTCTTTCGAGCGCGGGCCCAAGTCTCCTACCACGGGGGCGAGGGATCCAGGGCCAGAGATGCTCGCAAGCCAAGAAGGCAGCCGCTGCACGAGCGGAGAGCCCAACATGATGATCATAGGGAGCATGACGAGTTTAGGAGAGAATACCGACCCTTGGAAATCTCTCCCCTCGCGGATGAGGTCTTGATGACCAAAGCAGGGATAGGTAAGATCCCGACGTCCATCAACAGGTATGATGGCACGAGCGATCCAGCAGAGCACCTCAACCACTTCACCCACCTAATGCACCTATATGAGCATCCCCTGCATTACTGGGCTAAGCTGTTTGTAACCTCGCTCGAGGGCATGGCCCAAGAGTGGTACAACAAGCTACCCCAACATTCGATCCGAGGGTACGGAGACCTCGCGGATGCCTTCCTCAGCTATTTCAACTCTCTGAAGGCACCGGCCCCTGATGCAACCACACTCTACCACATCATCCAGTGGCCCAGTGAGACTCTCCGGTCCTTCGTGGGCTGATTCAACAAAGAGGTTCTCCTCGTGGAGCAACCCTCGATGGTCTTTATCCGCCATGTACTTTTTCAGTCCATCAATCACAAGAGTTATGTAAGTAAGCAGTTCACCGAAAATGTAACCTTGAAAAAACCTCAAACTATGATCGAATTGAGAGGGATAGTGGACTCCTTTTTCGCCCTTGAGGACATGTACCTAGCTCGAGAGCGAG
The DNA here is from genome assembly GCA_037834125.1 of Lippia alba. Taxonomy (NCBI): domain Eukaryota; kingdom Viridiplantae; phylum Streptophyta; class Magnoliopsida; order Lamiales; family Verbenaceae; genus Lippia; species Lippia alba. The sequence continues at coordinate 2,934,902 of JBBMKE010000011.1, read as the reverse complement.
CGCTGGCTAACCCCCATCCAATGGTAAAGGCCCTAGATAGGGGGGAGCCGGCCAAGAAAGAACACGTCACCAACGCGAAGGTCCGAGCGCGAGAGTATCCCGCTCAACAGACCTATTGCTGAAATTTACTCTGTGGCGGACAAAAAAACTCTTCAAATGACCGCCGAGAATGAGAGAAACTGAGACTCAAAAATGCTCGGGGAAATATTGTGCTTTTCACAAGCAAAAGGGGCATGACATCAACGACTGTCACCAGCTCGAAAGAGAGATCCAGCGTCTCATTGCTGGGGGCACCTCAAGGAATTTGTGAGGGCCCTAGAAAGATTTGATGAGCGCTGCAATGAGCACGTTCATAATGAAAGGAGGAGCCGCTCGCGCTCGAGAAGCCCCCACAATCGCCATACTGAGATGAGCGACAGAGGGAAGAAGAAAGCTAGAGAATTGGAGAACCAGCCTTACGAGGTCATCAATATGATCACAGGTGGTTCCTCGAGAAGGAGATTCCAATGCCTCTCGTCGTCGCATGATGCGTAGTTATGACCAGAAATCTCAGAGGGTCCAATCCGTCTACTCCGTGGAAGCCAGCCAACGCTCGCATGATAATGACATTGCGGCTTCAGTGACAAAGACCTAGAACATATTGTAACGCCCCATGGGGTCAGTGAATCCTCTGACTGCCCCATGGTGGTTAGTTGTTCACAACCATGTTGTATATAGGGTCTTAGTAGATAATGGAAGCTCTGACAATGTTAAAAATGAATCTAATTATTCTTCCTCTTGAACCCCTCAAAACAGCCCTCATTGGCTTTGGGGGTTCAGAGCTTGTCCCTCGCGGACAGATATGCTTGGCCACCTCTTTTGGTCGCACCCCACAGCGTAAGACCCTTAACGTTTTATATGCAGTGGTGGAGGTTGACTTACCCTACAACATCATCATTGGGCGACCAGCCCTTGCAGACTTCAAGGCAGTAATCTCAACGTACCACCAGAAAATTAAGTTCCCAACACCCGATGGAATAGGAGAGGTCTTGTGCAATGTCAAGGAAGCATGGGAATATTACATTTTATCCCTTCGGAGCCATAAACCTAAGCCAGTCCCTCAGCAAGGGTCCATGAAGAAGACAGTGGACTTTCCCGAACTTGACGAAGATGGTCCCGAGTGAAAACGGGCTAAGCTCTACAAGAAGAGGAATAAGAACAGAAAGTCCGAAGCCACCGCGAGCGATGCACCACCTGGTGCCATCGAGGAATCCTCAGAAAGTGAAGAGGAGCAACCCTCGGAAGAGGTAGATAACCGACTCACAGGCAAGAAAAGAGCTCTCGAGGCTCCACGCCTCAAAGCTAGAATTGAGCCGAAGGAAAAGTTCCTGACCATCGAACTAGAACTGGGAAACCCCGAGAAAACTACCCAGACAGGCTCGAGACTCGAAGGACCAGCCCAAGTAATGATGATCAATTTTCTCCGGGAGAACTTGGATGTCTTTGCCTGGAAAGCCTCGGATCTCACGGGTGTTGACCCGAACGTCATAGTCCACAGGCTCAACGTGGACCCGACATTCAAGCCCATTAAACAGAAGAAGAGGGACGTCCATGGGTTTTGCAAGCAAGTCATTGAGGAAGAAGTTAACAAACTCCTCGACGCACAGTATATTGAGGAAATCTTGTACCCGGAATGGCTCTGCAACGTTGTTCTCGTGCCCAAGAGCGCAAATAAATGGCGCATGTGTAATGATTTCACGGACTTGAACAAGGCCTGCCCCAAAGATCCATATCCTCTACCCCGCATTGATTAATTAGTGGATTCAACGGCAGGATACGAGCTAATGAGCATGATGGATGCATTCCAAGAGTACTACCAGATATTCATGGCTCCCGAGGAACGTCCCAAAACCTCTTTTGTGGTGTATGTTGGAGTTTACTGCTTCTTGGTCATGCCATTTGGCCTCAAGAATGCTGGAGCCACCTACCAGCGCCTCATGAACAGAATGTTCGAGCCTGAGATTGGAAAATCAATGGAGGTCTATGTAGACGACATGATCGTCAAAAGCGAGCGTCAGGGCTCGCACCTGGCTGATCTTCAGCGAGCGTTCAACATCCTCAGGCAGTATGGAATGAAACTTAATCCGTCAAAGTGCACGTTTGGAATTCGAGGAGGTAAATTCCTTGGCTATGTTGTCAGCCAACGAGGGATCGAAGCCAATTCGGAGAAGATCAGGGCGATATTGGACATTCCTTCCCCTCGAAATCTCAGGGAAGTCCAAGTCCTTGTGAGGAAGATAATATCCTTGAACAGATTCATCTCTCAGTCAGCTGACCGTAACCTGCCTTTCTTCAAAATTTTGCGTAACGCTCGCAACTTCGAATGGATGCCAGAATGCGAGCAAGCCCTTCAAGATGTGAAATAATACCTCTCGTGTGCTCCTCTTCTGACTAAGCCAATAGAAGGAGAGCGTCTTTTTGTATACCTTTCAGTCTCCAACGAGGCCACGAGCGCTGTCCTGGTCACCGTTCGCGAGCGTATGCACCTTCCAGTGTATTATCTCAGCAAAACTTTGCAAGGAGCAGAGAAACGGTATGCCGAAATTGAAAAGTTTGCCTTCGCTCTCATTAACGCCTCTCAACGGCTGAGGCCATACTTTCAAGCACATCCTATCACAGTGCTTACGGGTCAACCCCTCAAACAAGTCCTAGCCAAGCCTGATGTTTCCGGAAGGCTAATCAAATGGTCTATTGAGTTAAGCCAATTTGACATCAACTTCGAGCCACGCGCGGCAATTGACGCTCAAGTGGTGGCAGATCTCTTAGTGGAACGCTTTGGATTGGAACCCCCCGACACTTGCAGATGAGGGCTTATGGCTATTGCACACCGATGGTTCCTCGACCTCGCAAGGGGGGAGCCGGGGTGACCCTCAGGGATCCCCAAGGTGCAGAGCTGGACTTCGCGATCAAGCTAGCATTCCAGGCAACTAACAATGAAGCTGAGTACGAGGCACTCATTCAAGGTCTGAGAATCGCTCGGAAAAACGGAGCTAACAGAATAACGGCCTGCGTGGATTCTCAGCTGATCGCGAGCCAGATTGACGGGACTTACGAAGCCCGAGAAACCACCATGGTGTGTTACTTGGCAAAAGCAAAAGAAATTATCGTGGAGTTCCAGGAGTTCCACCTTCTACAGGTCCCTAGAGCAGAGAACGAGCGAGCGGATGCCCTTTCAAAGTTTGCATCATCCGCTGATGGAGTCTGCCAGCGTGCAGTCACTTTTTTGCGAACTGAGGGACCCCTGACAGAGGAAGGCGAGTCGGTCAAGCAAGTGCACATGATTGATCCGATCGAGCCTTGCTGGCTCGATGTAATCATCTTATTCCTATACGACGGAGTCCTTCCGAGCGACAAGGTTGAAGCAAGGAAGGTTAGAAACAAAGCACCTAGATTCTCCATGGAGAGCGAGGGGCGCCTCTTCAAGCACTCATTTCAGGGACCCCCCATGTGATGCTTAAGGCCCTCTCAAGCTAAGGAAGTTCTCGAGCATGTGTACAGTGGTAGCTGTGGAAATCACTCTGGTGGCCGTATCTTAGCCAAAAAGATCCTAAGGAGCGGATTCTATTGGCCCTCGATTCTGTAGGATGCCATCAATCACTCCAAGAAGTGCCCCAAGTGTCAGTTCTACTCGAACGTCCCCCGGCTCCCGGCTGCTCAGATGGTCCCAGTGGACGTGTAGTGCCCCTTTGATCAATGGGGCATTGACATTGTGGGCCCCCTCCCTATGGCAGTTGGTTAGCGAAAGTTTGCTATCATAGCAGTGGATTACTTCACCAAGTGGGCCGAGGGAGAAGCGGTCTCGAAGATCACTTTCCGTACGATCAGAGATTTCATATGGAAGAACATCATCTGTCGTTATGGTATTCCGAGGGTGCTCATCTCGGACAATGGTTCGCAGTTCATCGCTGCCGACACACGGGATTGGTGCTCTAAGCTTGGGATCGAGCAACGCTTTATTTCCGTGGGCCATCCGCAGGCTAACGGTCAAGCTGAAGTCACCAATAGGATCATACTCCAGCATCTTAAAACGATGCTCGAGAGTAAGAAAGGCGAATGGGCTGAGGAACTCCAAGGGGCCCTTTGGGCGTACCGAACTACCCCACGAGCGGCAACGGGCGAGACTCCTTACGCCCTAACATATGGATCTGAGGCAATGATACCTGTAGAGCTCGCTCAGAAGTCTGCACGCGTAGCCTATTTCGAGCCTGTCGCCAACGACAGCAACCGAGCGCTGGAGCTTGACCTAATTGACGAAAAGCGTAACATCGCTTGGGCTCGCATTCATAAGTACAAGGCAACAGTCACCTCCCAATATAACAAACGTGTGAAGGAAAGAACCTTCCAACTGGGAGACTTAGTTCTCAAGAGAGTTGAGGTCTCTAAACACGTGGGAAAGCTAGACCCCAATTGGGAAGGCCCCTTCAAAGTCATACAGGTACGAGCGAATAACACCTACCTACTGGAAACTCTGCAAGGCGAGCATTTAGCCCGATCGTGGAATGCTTGCAATCTCAGAAGGTTCTACGTATGAATATTGTATGGTTTTCCCTCGGAGTGGAATATATCTTTTCTTAATAAAATAAGAGTGTGGAATGCAGTAGTTTAGTTTATCTCTAAATTATTGTTGTCTCTTACTGCTAAATTGTGTGAACCCCTCACGGGGGTCAATTATGCTTAACTCCGCGACGAATCACCTCCACGTCGAAACAGCGCTTCCCTACTCTAGGCCTCCTTCAATGGGAGGGCTCAGTTGGCCGAAAGCACGAGCAAACGGGTGCGAGGGTCACGCCTCCGCCTACGCCTGATTCCAAGTTGGCCGAAAGCACGAGCGAATGGGTGCGAGGGTCACACCTCCGCCTACGCATGCTTCCCAGTTGGCCTAAATGCACGAGCAAATGGGTGTGAGGGTCACACCCCCACTCGCACCTTCCACCCAAAATACGAATAGCACGAGCAACAGGTTCGAGGGTCATACCCCAACCTACGCCTGCTAACTTTTGGCGGGTTATATTTCTCTCCCTAACACAGCGAAATTCTTGAGATTTCCTAAGGCCGAGGGACCCATAAGTCATCATTGTACTATAAGTTTTTCTATACTTAACATCTATGGCGTGTATGCTGGAAAAGCAACCGTCCATTCAAAATGAAGCCAACATGAAGCCAACCGTCCAACGCACATTAACCGATTGTCGAAAAAAATAAAGTAAACATTCAAAAAGGAAAACAGGCATTCATTCCAACAAAAGACAATGACAGAAGTTGCAATAGAGTGATCAACCAAGTTAGTTACAACAAAGCAAAATCGTTCAAAATCCCACAAGAATTGAAAGGCAATTGCAAGAAAGTACAACCGTTGAAGGCTCAGGAAGCGGAAGCGTTGGCATCGCGAGCATCGGAAGTGGAGGCTTGCTCGGGCTCTGGGGGTGCCACCGATAGAGAAACGAGAGGCAGTGGTTCCCCTCCTTGTGGGGGATGAACCCTCTCCTCGGCATGCTGGGCCTGTTGGCTTCCCTGAGCTTGATGAGCCGCCAGGAAGCTGTCCTCGAATTCTGTGACTAGGGCTCGATATCAGGCTCGGCCACACCCTCTTCACCTTCCTCAGGAACCTCCTGGAGGTTCTCATCCTTTGATATGTCTAATTGAGGGTCATCCGGAGCATGTTCAGGGGCCAGTCCCACCTTAATCATCTGCCCAATTCCCCTCCAGAAGAACAAGGTCGCGTTCGCAAAATAGTGGATGTTGGCAACGACGTCAAATGCCTTAGACTTGACAAAGTGTTCCACTACCTCCCTCCTGGATCTAGCTTCGAAGGGGGGCATGCTGTTCCTCGTATCTTCCAATTCTTTTTGCGCCTCTAGCAGGCAAGCATCTTTGTCCTCGAGGGCTTTCTTCGAGCTCTCCACCTCCTCAGTTAACCTTGCTTGCTCTCGAGTCCATAGCTCCGATGACTCTTTGAATTTCCCATTGAGCGTCCGCCACTGATCGTCCATCGTGCGAAGGTTCTCCTTCGTCTTCTTATGATCGTCCTGGACGGCCCTTAACTTGTCCTCGAGGAAGGTACGCTCTTTATGCCATTCTGAGGGGTCATACATGCGAGCCAGCCTCTTATACTTGGATTTGTGGGAGACATAGGTTTTGACCCTTTGCTCAAGGCTCTTCACCCTCGGCAATGTTTCCTGCAAAATCACCCAGCATTTGAAGTAATTTAAAATTGTCACTAAGAGCTACGGGAAAGGTAGAACAAAGGGTGTGACGTGGCAAGAAAGAAAATTACCGCGACCAGTGCGTGGCTCAAGTCCCCCGCGATCATCTCGGCAATTTGGTTGAGTAGCCGCCGGTGATCCCCTCCAAATTGCGCCCGATCGTAGATGTTCTGGCTCATTATCCGCGAGCTTGGCACTCTCCTGAACAATACAGGGCCGTCGTCGGGATTCTTCTTGTACCGAGTGTCCCCGAGGCGGTCAAACCTCCAGTACTCGTCCTCTTCGGAGGAAGACGTATAACCATCATCGGGATGAACTGAGCTTGACTGCACGTCCTTCCCCTTTTCGGACACATGACGGGGGTCCGCCAACCTTTTTCTCTTCCTAGAGGGACCAGACTCCCCCTCGGTTGCCTCGCCCCTCGGTGCGATGGGGGTCCTTTCCTCGGCCCTCTCCTTTGGAGCTGGAACCTCGATAATGTCTTTCTCCGCCGCACCCTGCTGATGTAGCTCACCTCGGTTCTGCTCGACCGTCGGTTGAGCATTCTCTCCTTGAGAAATTTCCTATCTACGAGCGTCTTGTTGGGGGGCAGGTGCGACCTGGGCTGGGGCCCTCAAAAGTTGGGCGAGACGAGTTGCTGCTCGGCCTGCCATAATCAGTTGAATAGCTGCACAGGTAAAAAAACGAGCGTCAGCGATCGCACAGACACAAAGCAGACAGAAAGAGCATTCAGTGCAAAAATTTAAACCACTATGCATGCAGTTAGCAAATTGTTAGCAAGTTAGTTCCTAGAGCCTAACCATCACTCTCCAATATGTCTGTTGGTGGATTCCGAACCAGATTGGGGGGGCTCGAGAGGTCAAATCGGAACAATATCCTCTCATCCTTCAGTAATCCCTTGGCCTCAACCACCGTGCCAAACTCCTTCATGGCCATAGCCACGCTCCTCGCCCAGTTCACAAAAGTCACGCTCGGAGGCCTTAACCTAATCAGAGCCTCTTCCTCGCCATGCTCTACCCACTTCTTGGGCACCCCAAACATGTTCTCCGGGCCCGTAACGTACAAGAATTTCCCCTTCCAGGCCTCTCCGTGGGATGTGGCAGGAGAGTTGATCATCCGCAAGCCACTTTTGGCGGAAATATAGTAGAAACCTCATCGGGGAGAAGACCTGGATGACCGTGTTATTTGGAATAAGCGTGTGAAATTGTCAACTGAGGGTGCTTGGCCTGTCGCCTTCATGAGCATAATGAACACGTTGATTAGTACTATTCCGTTTGGCAACACTTGGGAAGGCGAGAGGTTCAGGTAGTTCAGTATGGCCCTCATCTCAGGGGGGATGGGAAACCTCAGCCCAGCGCCCACTATAGCATCGACATACACGGTCATGAACCCCTCGGGCTGGTTATTGGCTCGCTCTTCCGAGCCCGGCAGCCGAGCATCGATACCGCTCGACCAAGATGATCCTTGCATCAAGGCCTCCAATTCCGCGATGGTCATGGTACACTCAATTTCGTCAGGGGTTCTACTCGTTCGGTGATGAGTAAGACCCTCGCCAACTCTCCTCTTCTTTTTTAGGAGTTCTCCTTCAACCCTCGGCTCTGACGGACCCTCATCTCGGAGGTTTATCACCACCGTCACATTATGGTCCTGGGGCCGCACTGCGGAGTTGGTCACTGGGAGGGCCCTCTCCTCCTGGCGGATCTGCAAAAGGGCATTGTCACATTGTTCAAACAATCCGGCAATATCATCCGGTTGGCAGTCGTGCATCCCTCGCACGGCTGCGTCAAGTTCCTCTTCTCCGCCCACCCTAACTGTATCCGTCACCGGAATGGTCAAAGAGGTGGAGGCTCCCTCTCCGCTTCTAGTCCTTGCAGGGACAGCCTCCGGTATAAATTCTTGAGGGTGGGGCGTGCACGGAGACATCTCCTCAATCTCCTCCACGAAGTTACTGGCGATAGAGCCGGCCAGAGAATTTTGGTTTGCCATGGAGTTAGGTATAAAAAGAGACTGAGATTGGAAGAAGGAAACCAGTTGTTAATGGGCCTACTCACTCTCCTTTCAGATCTGGTATTCGTTCGCTCAACCTAAGAACTAGGGTTAGCACAAACACAATAAGCTATGGATTACCTTGGTAAGGAAACTGGGAAAGTTTTGCCGGTGAGAAACGGAAAATCTCGGAGAGTATTAGAGCTGTTGTTTGCTATGGATGCGTAAAAAGGGTCAGAGTTTCACTCAATCCCTATTTATATGTACGGGACGGATGCAAATTCAAAATGCGCAATCATTTCCCGCCTAGGAAACTGCAACACTTTTGGTAACCGCCCACTTCGTCCTAGATACACGCGCCCACGCGCGCACGTTGCATTAAATGCACCTGACATAAAGGAGCCGTGGATGGGATGGGAATTAATGACTGGCAGAGAGTGTCCGTTACAGTGACGCTCGTCCTAACCCTCGGCGAACGTTTCAGACCTTTCCCATTCCGTATAGTGTGGCACTGGGATAATCAAAATTCCACAGTATGCTCGAGCCACACTGCAGAATTTGGGGGGCAAATGATGGACCCAGAATATGCTCGCGCCCCACACGTGGCAGATTCTCGAGAAGCCTCCTTTGAGGTGTACATCCCTATGAAGATACGCTCGGAGTAGTTGAGCTCGGATTCCGGCCGAGCGCGGTACCTGACAACCGCCATTTCTCGAGGTCCGACCCTCGCTGTGAGCCATCCCTCGAATGGGTTGCGCTCGAGAATTTCTCTTCTAAATCCTTTCCAAAGGACCCACCTCCGAGCGCT
>JBBMKE010000011.1:2908621-2920205 GCA_037834125.1 Lippia alba | reverse complement strand
TAGTAAAATTTGGTAGAAATCAAGAGATATAGGGGTGGAAATAATTAATTTTTTAAAAAAGAACTATTTAATAAGACTATAAAAGTGAGGTGAAAAATTAGGTGAAATATGAACGAAAATAAAATATTGAAACTAGGAGAAAATACGGGTGAAAATAAAATATTTTATAAAAGAAAAGTGAATTTTCATAAGAAAAAGCAGAAAAAGGTGAACAATAATGAAATAAGTAATTATTTTGTTAGTTGACTAACAATGTGACTAATCTTGCAACATTTTAGAGTCAAATGGGATGTATTTTGGATTTTTAAACCAATGAGATCTTTATTGCAATCTTTTAGAATCTAATGGGATGTGTTTTTGATATTTCAAACCAATGAGACCTTTATTACAACAGTTTGAATCTAATGGGACTAAAATTGTAATTTTCCCTAAATTTTTTGATAACTTTATCATGTGAGAGAGAATAACGAAAGAGAGAAAATAAATGAAATAGAGAAGGTGGGAGCAGGTCTTTCTTGGAGTGAAACAAGAGGAAAGCATGTCTCGTGTAAGGCTAACTTCTCAAAGGGAAAGAAAGAAAGGGCATGCATCCTAAAAGCACACAAAGCTTGATGTTGGCTGCATTCAAATCCATGTGCTGTCCATGTGAAATATACACATGAATTTCAACCAAATAAATATACAAAGATCATGTCATGAGACCGTATCCTTCGCCACAACGTACTCAATTTAATATATATTCAACTGTCACCACACATGTCTATGTCCCTATGTTTTTCGGCCAATTAAAGCTTTCTCAAATATGCCTTCTTGGATCAGAAAAAGAACACGACGTGACATAATGCGAATACGATGATATAAGTCTTTTTTTTAAAAAATTACGTGAGGAATGTCAGATACGGATGTCGAACACACATATTCAACAAAATAAAATAATATTTTTAATAGTGTCTATATCCTAAAAATTCTATATAAAATATATTAAGTAATTTAGTCATGTTAATTTATAATTTTTGTAATCCAAATTATGACCAGACCTATTCACAAGCCAAGATCAAATATGAAAGTCCGTAAAAACATAGTTGAATTTCATTTGATTGATTCTAATTATTTAAGAATATCATTTTGTATCATCAATTATTTTGTCTATATTCGTACCCATACGATGGTATTTAGAAATGTGGAATTATGTGAAGGAAGAACAAAGGCAAATATTTAAATATATATGTGATATATGTAAGCATTGAATAAATCTTGCTAAACCTAAATATTTGGGGGTATCTTTTCTTTCACATGCACTTGTTGAGATGCAAGACATGTTATAAAGCAGGTACATCTCTGATAATTGAGAGGACCTATAAGTCTATGTATAGCCGACGATATAAGTTTGTCAATTATTATTAGGCTCCAAATATTCAATACCATATTTCCCAATCCACTGATATTTAAAATGCCGAAATGTCTCATTCCGTTGGTTAAGGGACCATATATTTATATATATTTTTTCATCAATAAGCGACATAAATTTTTGTATGCACATTGCCCATTTGAAATGCTACAATTTGTTGGTTTCGTCTTACTCCAAAGAGAAATTAGGGTGTTTTTGAAAAAAAAATAGTGTGTTTTTAAACCCCTTTTTTACCCTTATCAAAGCTTAATGAGTCTTTTTGTAATTTCTTAATTATAAAATTTTTATTCTGTGATTGAATTATATACGCCAAATATATAATAATCTCACTGCATTTTTCGTAATTTCTCAAATGTAAAGTTTTTTTTCGAGAATCTAACTAAAATATCCAAATATCAAGGGGATATTCAAAAATTAACCCTTATATAAATATCTTCAGGACATTTAATTTTGGGCTCTCTACTTATTTTTCTCCCAGCCAAAAAGAGCTAAAACTAAAATAGATCATCCATCTTTGATTCTCGATCTTTTTATCAATTGGAGTTCTCTGGAAATTTTGTTTCAATGAATTAATTTCTTTTCCTCCAAATGCGAATCTGAGATTTTTTTTCCAACATAGTTTTACTTAATTTCTCTAAAAGCATCCGCCTAGCAAGGATACGGACACAACATAATACGAAAAACACAATACAATTTTTTTCTTAAAATTTTCATGTGAGGACTGTTTCACACTCTGTCCGAGACGACTCGACAGAACACGGTAAAATGTTATTTTAAAAGTGTTGGGACATCATACGCATCCGCTTTTGCTCAAAACAACCTTCACATATGCGATGTAATGGCATGCATTTGAATCCCTAGATTTAGTGAAAATCAAAAGGTTGGACAACACAACTAAGCATGCTACCAATAATCATGCAACTGCAGATGGTGTGCTCCTCAACAAGTTTTCCTCACCCTTCATTTTATAGTTTTAAGTATAATTATTTGTCACTTGTAGAGGGCACAAGAACTATGCTTAGATGCTTCAAATCAACAAAAAGACTTGTCAAGTTTTGGGAGGCAGATGATACAGAATCCAAGCACAAAAACATTCTAAAGCCACAGGCAAATGAATGAAACACAATAATCTCATGCAAATCAGGGATCACAAAAGCTAACAACAATCAGATCCCAAAATATTGCTATTCTGTCAAATGTAGTATTCCAGTTGGGATCAACACCGGTGGATTGAAACCTTTCATTCAAGTGACAATGATCTTGCATCGAAATTAACCCAAAATTTCATTCTTGGTAACTCGAGTACCACTAGCTAAAAACTCAATATTTACTAAGATTCAAAAGCTATCGAAACACGTAACCTTAAAAGCATACATGAGATCACAAGCTTTCCTGGAGTTGCTCAAGAAGCTCATCTCCTCCATCACTACCCTCTACTTCAGGGGCATTTTTGGCAGTTCCCCTCACATACGACATATATTCCGCATCTTCAAGACATCCCAATTGCCCCAGAACCTCAAATAAAGCATCCTTACTCGACCCATCTCCTTCTTTCTCACACATCTCAAGAATCAAACCAATATTTGACGGTTTTGGCCTCCAGCTCTTTGACCTTTCACCAGAAGCAGCATTTTGCAAGCAAGAAATAGCCTGGGAAACCTTCTTATTCCTTACATGATCCTCTGCAAGAATTTCCCAAGTCATTGCATTAGGTTTCCCTCCAGCCTCGATCATTTGATCAAAAAAGGTCTCTGCTTTCTCTGAAAGCCCGTTTTTCACATAAGAACTCAAAAGAACATTTGCTATTCTGGGATCATATTGATTCTTCAACAAAAGCCATTCATCATAAATCTTCTCAGCACCATCCACATCGTTCAGTCTCACTAAAGAAGACATCACCGAATGGTACCCTAGGTTAGAAATGCGGACAAAATTGGCCTTGTAAAGATTCCAAACCCTTAATACTTCCTCTTTATTACCAGCACTTCCATATAAACTAATAAGATAATGATACGGCATTCGGGATCTTCCATTCATTTTAGCTTCAAGATTTTTCAAACAATTTTGGGCCTTCTCAAGATTGCCCAATTTAATATACATTGTAGCCATCGTGCTAAATGTTGACCAATTGGGGATAGTGTTGGGGTCCATTTCCATTGCTTGGAAAACTTTCTCCATATTCTCAACCGACCCTTGTGATCCACGAGACGAAAGCCAAATATTGTAGGTGTAAATATCTAATGGGATGTTTCTCTCCTTGATTTCTGATATTAGGGACTCTAACTTCTCGTGATCCTTGAGATTCATATATAGAGTCAACATCACATTGTATGGAAGTATGTGCATTGCGTAACCTCTGTTTCTCATTTTATCCATTAAAGGTTCGGCTTTCTCCCTAAGTCTAGCACGGACGTATGCATTCAAAAGAGAGCCGTATATTCTCTTGTCTTTCAAGGCATCAGGCAAGTTGTTGAAATATTGTTCGGCACTTGAAATCCCATGCACTTTGGCAATCAAATCTAGCTGGATCGCTGTGTCACTTGTGGTTATTCTGTATCTCTCTGGTCTGTTATTCATCCACTCATAAACCTGGAAAGCACACAATCAATTCACAGGTACTTACAACGAAGTATCAATAATATCAAATGGCGTGTGAACGTAAACTAGTGCCACCACGTAAATAACTGGATGGTTTCTTGGTTGAAAGGAACACAAAAGCACTTCCTTCAAAACTTTCCTCAATGTCTAAAGCATAATAACTGGATTCTGAGGCCCCTAATCCAACAAATAAAGCATGATTCGAAGTTATCATTATGCATTATATTCAAGCCCCTATTATCTTTCAAGCTATATATATCCTAAAACCCCCAAACATAAAGCCATACTACATTACAAAATTATTTCAACTTAGCACTTTTAACTATCAGCATCTTACCAAGAGAACATAAATCAAACAACAGCACATCACTTCATAAATATCAAGGAAACAAACATAAAAGGCCCAACTCCCAACAAGAACCAAACCTGAATGAGTTCTTAATTTTTTATCCTCAGGCAAGAAAAACCAAATTTATCATAAAACTAGAAATAATAAGAACACACTTAAATTCTTTCTTTTCTTTTCCCCAAAATTACCTCAAGGGCATATTTGAATCGCCTGAATTGCCTGAGCTGCTTGACAATTCTGGAAATCTCCCATTTCGTTAGAATCTTTCCATCATTTTCCACCTGGTTCAACACAGAAGCAGAGCCCACATTCGGGTCCTGCAAATGGGATATTTTCTTGTATATCGCGTTCCAATTCATCATGGGTCGTTTCTCATAATCAACTGTTCCATAGCTGTGAACCTGTGATATCGACGAACATGTAATAAAGATTGGGCTTTTATGGGTCTTGTAACTGGTCGATATAATCGGCTTTTTGAGGAAAAAGGTCGAATTTTGCAGAAGCCCAGATGAGAATGAAACTGTTTTTGACAAGTACGAATGATTACTGAGTTGGTGGTGATGATTCAACGGAAGTGTTTGGGTTGTGGTTTGAAGTATCATGGCTTTGCTGTGGAATTTTGGTGTTAGGGTTTATGCCGAGAGTGGGAGTGAAGTTTTCGATGGAGTTTTGAAGATAAGAAACTGGTTTTTTATCTTTTTTATTATTTGGTTCTATACTTTTCTTTATTTCCAATTGTGGCCCTAAAGTTTCTTTTATATTTCAATATAGCCCTCATTTTTCGTTTCTTGTTATTTCGTGTAATGGAATATGTTTTCTTGATTCTATATTCCATTTAAAATGGGTTCGAGGTTAATTAAACAGCTAAATTACAAAATTTATCTTATTAATAGCAGGTGTGTGTCCAAAGTACTAGAATATGAATATATATGTAACACCTATAATCAAATTTTTAGTAACATTTAACAACTAAATTACGTCACTTATAGTTTCGCCATAAAAACCTTCGGGCTTTGTCCCCTTGCAGGACTCCCTCCCGTATCAACTTCAACACCTCGGCTCTCCAAGTCTTTGGAGTCGAGGCTCTGCCGAAATGGCTTGAGAATTTGTTATCCTTGGAGGTACTAAGCTAGATGAGTTGCACGAGACGAAGGCTTCTGCCTACAGTCCAAGAAAGCCACCCTAACCAACTTAAGTCTCAATAGTGTTTTTTTTTTACACACAGTCCAAGTGGTCAGAGAGATTATTTAAGTTTTAATATTTGGCAGCCCTCTGTTAAAGACTAAAAGGGAGATGCATTGAACAACAGAATGATATGGGTGGAGCAAACTTTCCCACATCCCTATTCCCTTATGCCCAAGTATCATTTTGTTAATCTCTTTCCATTCTCATGCATTTTGGTGTGGTGTGGTAGCGTCTTGAGAATGGAAATTTGGATGCTCGTTGTTACAATGTTTGAGATAGAGAAGTTTAGCATGTATGAACTTGTTATTACCCTTGGTAAGAAAATGTTATTCACTAATCGATTACCATTTCATAGGCACTTTGGATTCAAGCAACTACTAAATAATTGGCTTTTTAGGGCAAAATATATAAATCCAACGGATGTTGTCTAGTATGAGTGTACGATTCGGATGCTGTGAAATCTATTATATGTGGATACAAATATGGCGATATAGATATAGCGGCGTGAATTTTTTTAAACTTACCACATGCTAGGTATTTAATAAGAATTTTCGACAAGACACAATATAAAAAAATTATATTTTTAAAAGTATGTACCCTTCATGCCTGGAAAAGGAATAAATTATGGTAATCTAACGGATAGAGATGAGGCTGCAGAATTACACAAGAAAGATGGCGGAAAACAAAAAATCAACCCCAAATTTCATAACATCCTTAAGAAAACAGACAAAAGACATCCTTAATAATGCACTCCTGATTATTTCTCACAAACTTCCTCAATAAAACATGATAATACAACCAAAATCCATGGTTCTCAACACTACAACCATCAAACCAAATTCTCAGGCTGAGCAACAACCTCACCAAGTTTCTCCTGAACGAGGCGGGCCGTCTCTCCTCCCTCATCCGGCACGATAACATCATCCCGTTTGCATAAAACCGCATGGACTAAAACAACCGGTGCAGATGCAGCAAGAACTATGGCAAGATGCATCGCAGCCAAGGTCAGAACCATCTCAAGGCAAGTTATAACAAACAGCATAAACAGCACGGCTCGTTTGTCGATTATCTTGTGGAGAATAGCAGAATCAGGAAAAGCACGAGGCAGAAGAAGGTATAAACCTGCCACTTCTGTCGTGGCGACCAAATATACAATTGAAACTTTACGTTCGGGGATGAGGGAGATGAAGAGGACTGTCCAAACAAATATTGTATAGTATAGGATGAATGTTTCGAGGTTTTTCACTATTCTGACTGCAGCCGATTCCGGGGTGGAAGGGATGTTGAAGGGAAATGAGAAGCTCAGCCTCAGAGTGTAAATATTTTTCCGGGGTGGATTTCCGGGTTCTTGATAGTTAGCCATGGCTGAGAGGAATTAAGAAAGTAAGGTCTGAGATGATTGAAAGGGTGCTTTAGTGGACCTTTTTCTTTGAGTTTGCTGGCGATATGTCCCATAATCTCTTCTTCTTCGCAAATTTAAAAGAAGAAATAGAGAGAGAATGAAAATTGGTGAACGAAAATAATTGGACGGATTCTTTAGAATACAGGTGTACATACATTGTATATATCGCCAACTACAACGTCTCCATTATTCTGTTAATTTTTTGTTCATGTAAAACTTTGAAAAAGATAAGGTTTATTGATAATTTTATGAATTTAAATAAAATGTAGATGTAATTTTCCCTTGTAAATAATATGTCAGTATAATACTTAGTTGTAGACTGTAGACAATTCTGCTATTAATGATCAATTAATATGTTAATTAACTAGGTAATATAACAAGATATTTTAAGCAAATCAGGCATAAAACAGGAGTTCAGTGCAATCAACCTCACACAAGAAGCCAACAAAGGTTGGTCCAAGTGATTAATAGATTCATTCTCCAAATTAGGCTAAGATTCTGAATTGTAATTCTGTATGGGTGTGTGTAGTAAAAAAAAAAAAAAATTCATCATACGAGGAACAGTTTGTTGCAAAATACCCCCATTTACAACCTCATCATCCACGCCTTTGCTCAAGGCAGCATGAAGCATGATGATGGGGACAGATGCAGGGACGGAGCCAGAATTTCATGGAAGGGGGGCGACATTTAAAAATATATACAATTTTTTTAAAAAATAAATATTATTTTATTAAAAATAAAAATATCATTGTATTTGATATATATATAAATAAAACAAGTGTAATTTAAAACAAATCTAATTTAAAAAAAACTTATTACTTTGTCATTAAAATCTCAATAAAATTGGTGTTTTGTCGTGAATTGTTGAAGTGTCAAGGTGCATTGCTATTATCTTAACGAGATTTTTTGAAGTAAAGTTCCAAATTCCTTTTTACTCATAGTGCCTATATAAATTAAAAATATTATGGACTAAATTTAACATGATTTAAATTAAATTAATAGACTTTAAGAACATAAAAAATTATTTATCTTTATCCTATTTTGATAGTTACACAGTTAAGGATAAATAGTTAACAAATTAATTATAAATGCTATCCATAATTTTTTTTTAAAAATTAAAATTACTATTTAAGATATAATTTTTTAATAAATAATTTATCCATAATAAAAGAAAAACTAAAATTAACAAACTAAAATTACTATTCTTTAAACGAAATAATCTATCCATAATAAAAATTAAAATGAACCGTTATCTTAATAATAAATAAATAAGTCTTAATATATAAAACTCATATCAATACTAAATTATCTAAAATTAAACATGGTATATTATCTAAAGATAAAAATATAATATTTCGTCAAAATATAGAACTCTACCATTACTAAATTATCCAAAATTAAACACATCCTTATCTTTGACCTATTCAAATACAATCTTTTCTCAAAATATTAAACTAATTACCATTAACAAATTAATCATAAATTTTATTCAAATAATTTATCATAATAAAACTATAAAAAAAACTAAATATAAGTTAATATTAAAATTTATCTAAATAATTTCATAATAACACTATAAAAAATAAACTAAAACTAAATATAAGTTAATATTACTTTGAATAAATTGAGCACGAACAACTTCTTTTTTCCCACAAGATTAGGAAAATGAGAGTTTTAACTTGAGGAAAAGAAAGAAAGAAAGAATACAAATAAAAGAGAAAAAAAATATATAGTCTTAAGTAAATAGAGAAAATGATTAATTTGAAATTATTTTTAATATCGAAAAGAAGATCAAAAGACTTTTGTTGAGAAATCAAGTAAAAGACATATTTGAATTATGAAAAAGTAAAATGTGATTTAGATTGAGAAAAATAATCGATAAACTAATACTAAAAATAAATTCTAGATTGATAAATTATAATTTTATTTGGAGGGGGGGGGCAAAATTATAAATTTAGAGGGGGCAAATAATAAAAATTTTAGATTTTATGTATATTAAAAAAAGTTATAAAAAATTTAGGGGGCGCGGCCGCCACCCCATGCCACCCCCTAGCTCTGTCATTCGACAGATGAGACGAGCTTCGCACCAAGAAGAATAATCTCAGCCGTCATCAGAATCAGCTCTACGGCTGACATCGCAAACACGAGAAACAAGATAACGGACACAAATATTCGCTTGCCGATGATGAGTGATTCCTTGTGAAGACAGAGTATATAGGAACCGCTACCATACTTCAATATCAATCAGCGAAAGTGTTAAGCAGGATGCAGTCAACCCGTCAAATCCGCCCGAACTGCATTGACGCACTCGAAAACCATCGGTTGAAATTAAAAAAATAATAACCACGGTTGAAAATATTACAACCAACTACTTTTCGGTCGGGTGGTGGGTCTAATAATTCAAATCCGTCTAGCCGCAACCCGATCGCTATATATATTTTTATATTTTATTCGTTATTGTAGATACATATATAAACACATTATATACAATACAAATGTTATGTATATTATATAAATTATATATATATATATAACATGTTTTTGTGTTGGACTAATATTTTACAAATTTTTTGATAAATTATAAAATTATACTACACGATGTATATTTATATGATTATATTATTTATTTAATAATGTTATTTTTTTCATCTATTTGAAAATTATTATGTATAAGTATTGCAATAGATTATTAAACTAGAATAAATTCTCATATTCTTTTTTTTTTTATTATTGAATTAAAATCATGAATATAAAAATATTTTTATTGAAAAAATATATATAAAGTCCAAAAAACCGTCAATCCGCCCGCTATATAACCGCACCCCTCCAACCCGAACCATTCTATTTGAAAAAATAATTATACATTTACTGTTTATATTTGTACAAACCCCGCATACTTCGAGTTAGGTGATATTTTACTATAAAACTGTCTGTACCCGACCGCGTACACCCCTACCACATAAATATTGCATACTGAAAACTGAACTTTCCAAGATTTCTGATGATTTTTTTAGTTACAGCAGATGTTTCAGGGGTAGTGTCTGGTATTCATCGCGAGTGGTAGAGAAAAGGTGTAGGCATTATAACTAGCCATGCCTGAGTTGTATAATGCCTCAACATGTCTGGTAAAACTTTCATAAAATGAGCTTATAAGCTCTAAAAATAACATATGATATTCAGAGGGTAAAATAAATTGGGGAAAAGAGACCTACATTTGATATCTTAAAAGGGTTTCTTTTCCCATTCTCATGCATTTTGGTGGTGTGTGGTAGCATCTTGAGAATGGGAGCTTGGATGCTTTTGTAATTCGTAACGTGTTGGATATAGAATGAGAAATTTAGCATGTAAGAACTTATTATTACCCTTTGTAAGAAAACCATAAAATTGTTTGTCACTATTGTTGCAATTTCTAACTGTTACATTTTTAGGGCAAAATAGTCTAGTGAAAGGTGTTTGGTATGATTGTTCGATACGGATATGGGAAAACCTATTATGTACAAATACGAATATGGCAATACGGATATGGCGACATAAATTTTGTAAAACTTACCATGTGGCAGGTACTCAATATGAGTGTCCGATAAGACATGACAAAATGATATTTGAAAAGTATTCGTGCAATAAATTTTCATAATTTAACGGTTAGAGATGAAATTAAGCGGCAGAGTAACACAAGAAAAACGGCACAAAACAAGAAATCAACACCCAAATTTCATAACATCCTTAAGAAAACAGATAAAAATCATCATTAATAATGCAGTCCTGATTATTTCTCACAAACTTCATCAATAACACATGATAATGCAACCAAAATCCATGGTTCTCAACACTAAAACCATCACACCAAATTCTCAGGCTGAGCAACAACCTCACCAAGTTTCTCCTGCACGAGACGGGCCATCTCTCCTCCCTCCTCCGGCACAATAACATCATCCCGTTTGCATAAAACTGCATAGACTAAAACAACCGGCAGAGATGCAGCCAGAACTGCGTAAACAGCACGGCTCGTTTGTCAATTATCTTGTGGAGAATGGCAGAATCAGGAAAAGCACGAAGCAAAAGAAGGTACAAACCCGCCACCTCTGTCGTGGCCACCAAAAATACAATTGAAACTTTCTGTTCGGGGATGAGGGAGATGAAGAGGACTGTCCATACAAATATTGTATAGTACAAACCGAATCTTTCGAGGTTTTTCACTATTCTAACCTCAGCCAATTCGGGGGTGGAAGGGATATTGAAGGGAGAGGAAAAGCTCAGAGCTATGTTTTAAAACTCGGACTGGACCGGCCGATCGGACCGGTTCAACTGGTGACCAGCCGCCAATCCGGCCCGGTTGACCCTCCAAAACCAGTAGCTCCGTGGACCAGTCTGACCCGCCGAAAACCGGACCGGACCATTTCGGGAGCCAGTTGGCCCGATTTTTTTTTTATTGCAAAACAAGAATTATTTTGAGTCTGGGAGGACTCGAACATGCGCCCTTTATGATAAAAGGTGAGTACCCCAACCAACTATGCTACTTCACTTGTTGGTATTTTAAATTTGAAAATTTTTTATATACGATAATAGCAAGATCAATAGGAAAGATTTTGAATTAATTTAGCAAATGGAGAAAATGATTTGTGATATTTATTTTTACAATATA
>JBBMKE010000011.1:2885060-2902864 GCA_037834125.1 Lippia alba | reverse complement strand
CTTTGTTGGTTGTCGGATTTTAATTTTGAAACAATCATTGTATTCTTTATATCAATACCTTCGATTTGATGTATAATGTCAACACATTTGACATCCAATTTGTATGGGTTTGTCATTAGAAATTACACCAAAAAATTTTCATAAATTCCGGCGGAAAAGGGGCAAAGTGCACAAATTTTCAAAGATGAGGGGGCAACTTACACCGATTTAAAGGTTGGGGGGCAAAGTGCACAACCCCAAAAGGAGGGGGGATTTGAGTGTAATTATCCCTTAAATATAAATGACCGGATTGTAAGATAGCATTGCGGTTGTTCTAAATGCACAACTAGTCTAGTCAATGCAAGACTTCATTGACCACGGTTTTAAATGAAAAAGGTCCACTTACGTAAAATAAGGTTTAAAAATTTATAGGGTAAATTATGGCAATTTTCTATTTTTTGGCATGTTTTGTATTTTTCCACTTAATTTTTAAATTTGTGCAATTTTTTCTTATTTTTAATTTTTTTTTGCACGTTACTCCTTTTACATGATTCTGGTGGAATATTTGCAAAATATTTCATTACAACCAATACGAGATGAACCAATACAAGTTTCTTTAAGGTTTTAAGAAATTTTTTACACAATGATATTTGTTCGGTATAGTAGTCAATAGACGTGAAAGTAGAGAAAAAAAATTATTTATTTATTTGCACAATATTGTGTTTGTTCAGACTCATTTGTTCATGGTTAGTAGATAGCTTATTTTTAAATTTTCTTTTTTTAGAAAATCAATGAATATTTGTTGATTTTTTGTTTATGTAAACTACAATGCAAATATAAAAGATTTACACTAAAAATGTAATATTATAAAGGGCTAATTAAATCTAAACCCAAATTAGATGTGGTAATTACAATTCGTCACTATTTTTGAATTAAAATACTCATATCACGCTTTAAGAAATAAGTAATTACACTTAACCCTCGTTTTTGTTTGAAACTTGCTGATGTCAACAATAATTTTGATTGAAAATCCAAAAATACTCTCCGTTGGCTTTGGTCAATTTTTTTAATTCCAATATTACCCTCGGAGGGTTAACTGTAATTAACTATACTAATATGAGGGTTAAGTTTAATACGTTTAATAAAATTTTCCAACTGTCATTTTTGGACAAAATATAACCGTTATAACGACTAAATTCCTCTTTCAACTACAATTTATTAATATAAATTAAATATTTATTTTATTATTAATTTTAAGGTAAAAAGTAAAAATTAATTAATTATGATTAACGATCAATTAGAAACATAATAATATAATTGTGGTGATTCTATTATTGAATTTTTTCATTTACTCAGCTTAATGACAAAAATTATTAATTCAAAGTTAGAAGTTAAATTATTTTTTATATAGATATAAGTTAACGGCTAATAATTATTTTAAAAAAATTAATTATAAATTAAAATTACAAGCTTTTGATTTGTAATATATATGTTAAAATTTTCATGTAAATATAAAAAAAAAATCCCCTTAGATATACATAATTAGTTAAAATTTCAAAATTGAACTATTTCAGTTAAATTTGATTCGATTTGAGCATAACTTTTTTAATTTATCGAAGACAATTTGCAGCTTTGACTGCATGGTAAAAATTATAGTTTTCATATTTTAAAGTTTGTTCAAATATAGTCGTTGATAAGTATTTATTATAAAGTACTAAATTCTTTAAAAATGCTTACTTAAGTAAATTAGAAAAATTAATTAAAAATAAAACTTGTTTAATCTAAAAAAAATATGAGTAAATTTTATAAATCAAACTAAATATATAAAGTCGAATAAAATATGAATGAAGTGCACAGTCAATTACAGTTGAATGAGGAATATAGTTGTTATAATATCTATATTTAATTCAAAAAAACAGTTTATTAGAAATATTACATTTAACCTCACTAAACACCCAAGGGTAGCATTGGAATAAAAGATATTGAACAAAGTCAACATACGGTATTTTTTAATTTTCAATTAAATTTATGCTAACGTTAGCAATTTTCAAACGAAAATAAGGATTAAGGGTAATTATTTATTTCTTGAAGGGTGTTGTCTGTAATCAGGGACTGAGCCAGGATTTGCCATGAGGGGGGAAAAAATTCGTAATGTCGATAATATAAATAATATTTTTACAAGAGTGGTGAAACCGTAATTTATTTTAAAATAAAAGGAATAAAATTTATAATTAGACGGACAAAAATCTAAAATAAGGGGAGCAAAATTATAAAATTTTATAAAATATATAAGTAGTAAACGAATTTTTTTAAAACTTAGGGGGGGCAAAAATAATTTTTTTTAAAAATATATAGGTGATAAACAAAAATTTTCAAAATTTAAAAGGGGGGAAAATAAGTTTTTTCAAAATTTAGAGGGGGGGTCACCCCAAGCCCCCGCCCAATCCTCCTCTAGCTCCGTCTCTGTCTATAATTTAAACTGAAAATAGTGATAAATTATTATTATCTCGTCTAATTTGGAAGTTATGTGGAATTAACCCTATTATAATTACATTGTTGTTTATATGTAATATTTTGAAAAAGATGGTACCTCTTAATAATTTTATAATAAGATGCATATAACGTCACTATAATAATTAGCTGTACACAGTAGACAATTCTCTTATTGATTAATTAATATGTTAATAAACTGGGTAATATAACAAGATATTTTAAGCAAATCAGACATAAAACAGGGGTTCGGAGCAATCAACTCATCATACGAGGAATACTTTGTTACAATCAGGGATAGAATATTCCTGATGGGAGGAATATTCTATCCTGGTTTGGTCGAATCCAACAAATTAAAATGGCAAATATATTACACTTGCTATTTGGTTGGTCAATCTTTCTAAAATTTTCATCAATCACACTATAAGTCTAAGATATTCACCCCCTCATTACACCGGTTTGGCTAAGTCAAGTTCGAGTTAGAATTACTCCATCCTTTGCTCAAGGTAGCATGAAGCATGATGACGGGGACGGATGAGACGAGCGCCGCACCAAGAAGAATAATCTCAGCCTGTCATCAGAATCAGCTCTACGGCTGTGATTGCAAACACGAGAAACAAGAAATTACACAAACATTCGCTTGCCGATGATGAGTGATTCCTTGTGAAGACAGAGTATAGGAACCAATACCATACTTCATAACTATTGCAGCCCACATAAATATTGCATACTCAAAACTGAACTTTCCAAGATTTCTGATGATTCTTTTAGTTACAGCAGGTGTTTCAGGGGTAGTGTCATCGGTATTCATCGTGGGCGGTAGAGAAAAGGTGGCCGGCGGCATTATAACTAGCCATTGCGACTCTCACCCGTATCAACTTCAACACCTGAGCCCTCTAAGTTGTGCCTTTTTGGAGTCGAGGCTCTGCCCGAATGGCTTGAGAACGTGTCATCCTTGGAGGGGCTAAGCTTGACGAGTTGCACGAAACTGAGGCATCTACCTTCCAAGAAAGCCATGCAACGCCTAACCAAGCTAAATGAAGTGTCAATTGAACAAGAAGGTGATGATTCTGAGTGGAGAAAACTTTCCCATATCCCTTATGTCTATTTGGATGGTCGCCAAATTTGGTCTCTTGATCGTAAGTATGTGTAAGTATCATTTTGCTACTCTTTTCCCATTCTCATGCATTTTGGTGGTCTGTGGTAGCATCTTGAGAATGAGAATTTGAATGCTATTTGTAACAATGTTGTAGATGTTAAGTGTACTTTCACTATCAATTACAATTTCATAGGCACTTTGGAGTTTGGATTCAAGCAACTACTAAATAATTGGCTTTTCGGGGCAAAATAGTTCAATGAAAGATGTCTGGTATGAGGATCCAACACGGATCTAGCGAAACCTACTATGTATGGATACAATTATAACGAAATAGATACGACGTAGGTTTTGAAACTTACCACATGGCATGTACTTAATATGAATGTTCAACAAAATATAACAGAATAAATTGTATTTTTAAAAGTTTTCGACATCATACTTGGAAAAGTAATAAATTATCATAATTTAACCGATAGAGATGAGATTAAGCGGCAGAATAACACAGGAAAGATGGCACAAAGTAAGAAATCAACACCCAAATTTCATGTCCTTAAGAA
This sequence comes from Lippia alba, assembly GCA_037834125.1. Classification (NCBI taxonomy): domain Eukaryota; kingdom Viridiplantae; phylum Streptophyta; class Magnoliopsida; order Lamiales; family Verbenaceae; genus Lippia; species Lippia alba. The sequence continues at coordinate 2,898,739 of JBBMKE010000011.1, read as the reverse complement.
AACAGATAAAAAACATCATTAATGATGCACTACTCCTGATTATTTCTCACAAACTTCCTCAATAATACATGATAATACAACTAAAACCATCAAACCAAATTCTCAGGCTGAGCAACAACCTCACCAAGTTTCTCCTGCACGAGACGGGCCATCTCTCCTCCCTCATCCGGCACAATAACATCATTCCGTTTGCATAACACCGCATGGACTAAAACAACCGGCGCAGATGCAGCAAGAACTATGACAAGATGCAGCCCAGCCCTCGTCAGAATCAGCTCAAGGCAAGTTATAACAAACAGCGTAAACAGCACGGCTCGTTTGTCAATTATCTTGTGGAGAATGGCAGAATCAGGAAAAGCACGAAGCAGAAGAAGGTACAAACCAGTCACCTCTGTCGTGGCCACCAAAAATACAATTGAAACTTTACGTTCAGGGATGAGGGAGATGAAGAGGACAGTCCATACAAATATTGTATAGTACAAACCGAATCTTTCGAGGTTTTTCACTATTCTAACTGCTGCCGACTCCGGGGTGGAAGGGATATTGAAGGGAGACGAGAAGCTCAGAGTGTAAGTATGTTTCCGGGGTGGATTTCCGGTTTCTTGATTGTTAGCCATGGCTGAGAGGAACTAAGAAAGTAAGGTTTGAGTCTGAGACGATTGAAAAGGATGCTTTAGCATCGGGAATTTTAAGAAGTAAGATAGCATTGCAATTGGTCCAAATTCACAATTAGTCTCAAGTCAATGCAATAACGCAAGACTTCGTCAACCTTGGTATTCAATGAAAAAGTTAAAATGTCTACTTACGTAGGATAAGGTTTAGAAAATTCTAAGATACTCCCCTGAAAAAGCTTAATGCCGATTGAAAATATTTATAAATAATATGTTATTATAGAATTTAACTATACACTATTCTATTACTAATTAGGCAAATTAGGCATAATACGGGGGAGGGGTTAACTCGGACCAAATTCTCTATTTAAATAAATAAATTAAAAAGAAAATTATTTTAAAAAAATAATAATAAAGACCAATTTCTCAATCCCACCACCACCACCATTTTTTAGCAGCAAAATATCCCCATTGACAACCTCATCATTCCCGCCTTCGCTCAAGGCCGCGTGAGGTATACTGACGGGGCCATGCACAGATGAATCTCAGCCCTCACGAAAATCAGCTTGACGGCTGAGATTGCAAACACGAGAAACAAGATAACAAACACAAGAAAATGCACAAGCATTTGCTTGCTGTCATGATGAGTGGTTCCTTGTGATCGAAGCACAAGATGATGCGGGACAGAGCACAACAAAACATAGTACAGGAATGTGACTCGTCTAATACCGAATATAGGAACCATACTTCTATCGATAACAAAATGTAATGCAGAATGCAGCCCACATAAACATTGCATACTCAAAACTTAGCTTTCCAAGCTTTCTGATGATTCTTTTAGTTACAGCAGATGTTTCAGGGATTGTGTCGGTTATTCATCGAGGGCGGTAGAGAACAGGTGCAAGCATTATAACTAGCCATGCCTGAGTTGTAAAATACCTCAACATGTCCGGAAAAATTTTCATAAAATGAGCTTATAAGCTCTAAAGATAACAGATGATGTTCAGACGGTAAAATAAATTGGGGAAAAGAGTCTTATATTTGATATCTTAAAAGGATTTTTTGTTTCTTACGACATTAATTACACAAGTGTAATGACCAACATTTTAAATGCTCTTAGTAATAGCAGACCCTTTTGATGTAAACTAACAACTAAAAGTTCTCATTAACTTTTTGAAAAAGAAAAAAAGAACGCATTTCTCTTTTCATGTGTTTGCTGTAGCAACTAGAATTTTGGTTGAGCTTTACCTCCTCAGTAAGTAAATTAGCATCCCGGCCAGCTTCTGCGCATTATTTCCTCGTTTTTCACATTCCCGTGTACATATACCTTGGGTTGCTTGATCTGCCAATTCATGAGAATTAAACAGGGGATAATTTAGGCAAGTACATTTCAGACAAAAGGATTAATTAGAGCTTCTCTACTTACCAGTGATATTGGAGGAAATCCTGCACGACGACGAGCCCCAGAGAAACCCTTTATGTTAAATAGACACTTGTAACCATTGACTAATGCATGCTCACTGCAATGCGAACAAAACCAAGAGAAAGAATAATTGATCCATTATGTATATATGACATCATAATTTATTACGAATACCCCCTGAGGTTTATCTCAATTACAAAAAGAAAAACACTCATAATTGAGAAGTTACAAAAAACATCCTTAAATTATCATGACGCTTTCCATAACCTTGTCCAAACCTGGGAGTTTTTTTCATAATTTCTCAATTATGAGGTTTTTTTTTGGGGGGGTAATTGGATTAAACCTGAAGGGGATATTTGTCATCATCCCTAATTAATAACCAGAGGGAGGAAAAGAATGGAGTTCATTATTGAGTTTTTAAATTCTCGATTGTCTCGAAATCAGAACTCCATGTTTGGTTGTCATTTTAGTTTCATATTCATCGTTTTAGTATATGCTGTCAATATGCTTCAAAACTACTTTACAGTTATATACACAATTGCAGGAAATTTACCTCAAAAGATATGTAAAATTTCGATCCTGATATTCTTTCAGAGGAATCCTTTCTTCTTTTGAGTACCTACATCATAGAATAGTCGAGTCGCGAATTATGAGAAGTTTGAATCAAGTAATGTTAAAGAAACACACACATACAAAAGAGAACCATGGGTGAATGGATCTGGAAATATATATGTTTTGGGGAGAAATTAACAAGAATCCACATTCAGAAAAGAAACAAAGGAAAAGAGAAAAATGTTTTCAAGCATACCGCCACGACCCATCATTTTCACAGAATCGTGATATTCCATTCATTGCTGAGAAGGTGTCAACATGAACCCACACTTCATTTGAATTGTTCGTTAAATGACCTGTAAAAGCAATATTCATACACCATCGATCAATCAATTTTCAACTTTGCATTCCAATTACTAAATATCAAGATTCTAACAGTCTCCTACTTATGCATCTCCCCACCAATAGCAGAACGGAAGCTAATGCAAATGAAGTACTGTACGACTTAATGGTTTAAAAGACATAATCACTTTCTGTCACAGAGAGAGAGAGAGAGAGAAAGCTGACCCATCTTATGCAAAGCTTTTAGGGCATGACCGCTGGGATAGTTCTGGTATGACGCCATAAACATTAAGATCGTACACCCTAGACTACATAATGTGAAGTCAGCATATATTGGTGAAGTCCCTCTTAAACATTAGAATGAAAAGCCACTGCGTTTTAACCTGACAGCAAACAACCCCAGCATGCCAACATAGACAAGTTTCCAGAAACCCTTGTTCCTGTTGTTGTAACTGTACAAAACAAAAGCAGCACAAAAATCACGAAAATTTTCAGTAAAATGAAGTATCATTTTATCATATTCATATATTCTTATCATATTCAAATTGAATTAGAAGAAGTTATGTACATTCGAGCAGCAGCAACTGCAGCAGAAAAGTTGAAGATAGGAAGAGAACTAATGATGAAGCGGAGTTCCTGCAGCAGAAAAAAATCAGGTCGTAAAAGTTATCAACGAAAAGTTGATAGAAAGACAAAAGGCTGTCAGCATTTAGGAATTACCTTGTGCGGAAGCTTTGAATAAAGCAAAACAAATGATAAAGCAGGAATCACGTATGGCAATACTCTTCTGTCAAATAAAACACCCAGCTGCAACAAAATTTATACCACATAAAATCAAACCACTCCTAAATTGACATTTAGAAGCACCAAAACAAACAATAAAATAAAAGATGATTGCATCTTATGAGATATATAATGCAATTGAGTAAAAACTTAAGCAAAAAGTAAGAAATTAAAATAAAAATCAATCTTATTACACTTACCACAAACAGGGGATATGCAGCCAGCAAAGAACGGGGAAGAGCCGATGTGAAGTACCAGTGGAAAGCATGCGTCTAAAAGAAAATTATTAAGGAAGAACCAAGAAAAAATCAAACAAAACAAAACAACGTACAAAGCAGCTAGCCATAATAAAAGGAAAAATTCAACTCTTAAAAATCAAATTAAGAGAAACGACGCTTGTCTTTTGCTTCACAGATCATTTTGATTAATAAGGATACACCCCATTCAGAACTCCGATTCATGACTGAGTTGAACCAAAAAACTTCGAATTCAGGCCACAACAACTTCCTCCATAGTGCCGAATCAACCAGCACAGTCAGACCTGTGAGGCATGGTTATAATACTTCGTATCAAATTAGTTTTTAAAGACATTGAAACAGTAGAACCAGCATTGTTTAAATTTACAAACCTATGCAAAGCAAAGCAGCTGTCGAGCATGACAATATAGATTTCCAAAAAGAAATAGATCTAGTCTGCAGTTGATTAATTCAAGACGAGTTAGGGAAATTAATAAACCATCAGTAAAGCAAAAACATAAAGGATATGTAGTTTTCTAATGATGCAATAGGAAAATAAAACAAGCAACCAATTAACTTTATTCTAGGCATAAAATACGTAAGATAATTATAACGCTCTTAGGTAAATGATGGCTAAGAAGGATTTTGTGCAATAAGAATGCAGCAAAAGACTAATGGGAATTTTATTCAACTAGACTAGAGAATGTGAGGGGGGAGGGGGCTTTAACAGCATAATTGAAAATAGAAAGGAATTCTCCACACAAATATTCAAATGCTAAACCACATACCAGTAATAGCTCAAGGCCTAAAGGTGCAATAAGCAACAAGATGTCACATCTGAAGACAAGGGTAGCAAAAATCTGCCCGATACAATGTTAGAACCTTTCAGTCGTTAGAAAATTGAAGAGATGCAAGAATATTGCATGTGATGAGTCATGTTTTAACCGAGCATGTCTTGGTTTCCTCTTATCTTTTCTTGTATTTTCAGTCTTCAAAATCTCATAAAAGGACAAAAGTGCAATGAAGACTAAAATAGAAACAGAAAAGAGAAAAACCATCTGTCGCAAAAGCAAAATTTTTGAATCCTGATAAACACATAGATACAACTCTTGGAAGCTTTACATCAACTAACCAGAAACAAGATTTCACGTACAAGGAAAATCAAAGGTGAAAAACGAGATATTGGGTGCTAATTCCATGATATATAAAACTTAAAGAATAATCCAGATGTGGAGTGACTGATATAAACTCTTAACTGTAGGGTAAACACAACAAAGATATTAATCAAGTAGGGAAGACGTACCAAACATGTTAATGCTGCATAAAAACTTCGCTTGAACCAATACCCATATGCCAAGTTAACTACAAGAAAAAAAATTAAGGAAACATCAAGTATATGTGAAACGTCAAAATTTTCCTTTCCAAGTCTCAAATAAAACAACTTAGAGTGATATTACCTAAACCAAATGCCAATACGTTAGGAAGAGGACGTGTGCAGTAGAAGAGCATGTGAAACTGAAGTGCTGTAAATATTACAAAGAATGCTTCAACTTGAGATCCAAAATTCTTCCTGATCTGGTCAAAATTGAAGTTGCTTGGCATCAATAACAATGAAACGACAACAAACCCGCACAGCACAATTACAATTGTATTCGTAGAAAGGACATAAAACAATTCCAAACATCATTAAATCTTTTGAGGAAGGAGATACTTATAGTTCAATATTAGAGTATCAAACTCATAGTAATTATCCTCTAACATATATAACAATAAATCTCCTAAAAATATACTAAAACATCTATCAATTAATAAAAGCATTTATCTTGTACCTGAGTGCGGAAGAACCGTAATGTAGACAAGGTCATGCAACCCAACACCAAACGAACTGAAAAAAATAAATAATACTGTGAATTTCCGAGGACAAATATGGAATTGAGATCTGACAAAAACATGGAAGACGTAGAAATATCAAAAACTGGAGCCATTATGCTTTGATAAACAACATCACTTTATCAACAAGTAAACAACATCACTTGATCAATAAATATTCACAGAAGATAGAAACAAAAATCTGGGAGCCTAGCCAATGAATTGTTAATGGGTTAAAGAGTTCCGTACACAGACAATTTAAAAACGAGGAGTAGCATTGGACCTTTATCTCTCTATGCACATTACAATTCTCATATAACTTAACTAGTTTCATAATACACCACCTTGTAATGTTACAAGAATCTTATAGATAAAAAACTTTATAAGTGTGAATTCACAAACCTATAAAGCAACAAGAAAACATTAATAATAGCATATCATAATCCAAAGACAAAACATATGCATGTCTCAAGGGAACAAGTCTTACCAGCATAAAGGCTGTAAATCTTCGGGAACTGTAGTAAACTTGCTACTAGTACAAAGGGAGACGCTAAAAGTGATACAAGCAGGGCACCTGTAAACAAAGAACAACTCCTTATTATTAATTCAGGCATTCTCTGATGAACTCATGTATACTAATTCAAATTAATACCCGTCCAGCTAGAACTGTGATCAAATACTTAAAAGCTAAGATCAAAATCTTAAAGCCTCTAACAAAAAGATCCATCACTATCTCTAAGAATCAGAATCTGCCCTCGGGAAACGGAAATAAAATACCTTTACACTATAGACATAGGTAAAAATAACGTTTTGCATAAGAGACAATAGTGAAAGAAGAAACCTTACCAATGAAGGTTCGAGGAACTACTCCTGGAAATTCCAAGTGATCATACTGAGCCCACAAACATAAAACACAAATAAATCAAACTAAATAACCAATCCACAAAAACTTTACAATACTCCATCGAAACTGTATGAAAACTTAAGCCAGCAAAACATCAAATTTTACCCTCTCTATGTGATGCCGATGATACAAAATGTCGTGCATTGCCTAAAAAAGAAAACATGTTAAGGATTCTTAGTCGTTTCTCAATCTTCACCAAGACCCATTAAACCAAAAGAAACATCAAATATTTCAAAGAAGGAAACAGTGTTGAAAAAAACCCAAAATCCTGAAAACCCGAAAAGAAATAAAGAAAGATTAAACTTTTCTCGAGAAATAAAGGCTGAGAAACTCAAATCCAACACACTAAACCAAATAACTATCGAATTCAATCAAACCTGAACATTGAAGCTTTCTTCAACCTTAGTGTACGGCGCCGTGAACACATAAAAAGCAGCAATCGAACCCAGCAACAGATCATAACCTTATTCCGAAACATTTGCAAAATTCATCAATAACGGCTAAAAGAAACATCAGGAACTGAATTTGATTAGGATATTTGAAACTTATCGTACCATAATTTTGCATGAATTTGGAATTCAGAGCCATTCTGTTTGCTAATTGCTATCAGGCGCAGTTCCGGACTCCTCCGGGGACATACAGCAGTAATTTTTCCATTTGACCCCTGTATTCTTGTTTATTTAGTATTTTATCCCCAAGTTCCCAAAACAAGTAGGAATTGGTCATTTGGTCCTATAAAATAGTTGAGATTTAGGATTTTTTCATATGCATAATATGTACATATAAGTATACTAGAGAACTTGCCTAAAAAAAGTATATTATAGAACTATATTATTCATATAAATAAATATAAAAACTTGGTAAAATAATAGCTCAAATAATGTCAAAAAAATTGAATAATTTTACCAATCAAAAATTTTTAATAATAAACATTTAAAATTATTATTAATTGGTTCGTAAAGAATTAATTATACAACAACCTATTTAGATTACAATTTAGTTAAAACGTATAATAATCATTGTCATGATATTATCATTCATTGTCAAGATATTATCATTAAAGGACGTGATTCTCGTCGCAATCACATTCGTATAAAAAAAGTTATGTTTTAATTATTCAATCTGATCTAAGATAATAAGATATAAGTCAAGATATAATAAGATAAGATAAAAAGTAAAATTAAATCCAAACTAATCCAAGAGTTTATAAATTCTATGGATGAATTACATGATTATATAAATATTATCCAAATCTTTAGCATCCTATCATAATTACAATAATCCCAATATCCTACTATAAATATCACACACATCATACTATTTCACTCATACTATTCACACTCCCAAAAAAAAATGTCTATTCGTCCAATCAAGAACACATCCCCCACCGCCGTGATGATCATTCTTGCCGCCCTAGCGTTGGCGGCCGCCGCCTCCTCCGCCGCGGAGGGGGCCGCCGGAGCTTCGAAAATAAGTTTTCCAAATAAATGTTTTGATTCGAGCAATCACGAGGAGTATTGCACGTGCAGGACAGTGGATTCTGAGAGGACCACTTGTTGCAGGGTTTGTAGGAATGGATGTGATAATTTAACTTGAGGGCCTCCATGCCCATAGATCCATATAATTGTTTGGGCCTAAGATCCAATAATATTAATTGGGCCAGCCTATGCATGAATAATTGATTGTTGTTTATAATATGATTTATTATTTTAAATAAGTTTTTGATATGTTTTCTAGTGGATTTATTGAGTTATTTAAATGAAATGAATGATGGGAAATGTACGTTTTTTTGCCTTTTGTTTTCCGTGTTTGTACAACAATTATGATTGAGGTTTTTACAAAATGATAATAGTAGTAATTGGAATTATTACCAATCAGATCAACAAAGAAGTCGAAGATCACCCTATTAAAAATGTTATATTGGATTGTAGAAGCCTTCTCCAAACACCTCGAGAGGTAACGTTGAAGCATGTTATGCGCACGCGTAACTCTATGGCCGATAAATTGGTCGAAATGGGACATTGAGCTGTGCACAATTATATTCGTGTCGAGGAGTTAGCGGTCTAATTGAATAAAGCAGGAGTCTATGCATAACCAGTTAGGATTAGCATTTCTTTGGTGCTCAAAACTGTTAATTGATTGAATTTTTGAGTGAGTCTCAAAAGGTCATTAATTAATTAGGAAGTGATTTTTAGAAGTTTCTTTGATTACTCCCGCTCCGAGATTACATTCAAATCACGTATATGTGGGTGAACAAACCCGAAAGCAATGGATATGTTTTTCGGGGTGCCCGTCAATGCTAAAATTAAAATGGTGAAGATGGCTATTAAGGGATATTTACAGTAAAAGTGTTAGTTTTAGACTATGTTTGCTCGAATGTTTGAATCGTTTAATGCAGCTATTATATAGAATTCAAATTATGAACTTGTTTTTCCTTTAAGGATTTGTTTGTATTTAGATTATTAACTTTTGGAGATGGTTTTGTTTGTTCAATTAGTTCATGTCATTATGAGCTTTGTCTGTTGTAGTATAATTCTTGGTTTTGATGGATCATGTTTATAGTTTGGACTTAATGAGTTAGTGGCAAGCATTTGCACTTATGAACCGGTAGGTCACGGATTCGAGTCTTATCAAGGGGGTAATTGGGAAACCAGTATTGATCCTCTTTTAAAAAAAAAAATGTTTATAGTTTGGACTTAGAAGCTCTGGATTACTAATAATATAAACATAAAAATATAATTCAAATTATTAACTAGTCAAAATAAATCTATTTGACTAGACTGACCAATTGAAAAAGAGAATTGGGTGGGTGAAGAAATAGAGAATTACTTATAATATAACAACATATAAAAATATAATCCAAATTAAACATAATCCAAACTAACTAGTGAATAAATCCTATTTGACTGGACTTACATGTGGAAAAGGAGAATTCGGTGGCTTAAATTCTTGTTGCAGATATTCATTGAAATACATGATTTCAGGGTATTAAAAATCACGTACAATTTATCTAATTTGTGCCTTTTCTGCTCTATAAATAGGTTTGGGGTTTTCTCAGTTTCTAATATCTTCTACTCATTCTATATATCTTCTATTACTAGTAAACTTCTTTTCATTGTGTCGTCAGGTTCAATCATTTTCTTTTCATTAGTTATGGATTTGAGCAATATTCGTCCCCGAAATTACTACCTCTATAATGCAAAATGGACTGAAATGATAGATAAATGCTTTATTTACGCACTTGAAATGGAGGCGAGAGCTGGAAATGCTCAAATTCATGGCAACAATTTTCGGACTTTCACTAAGGCACAAAAATTTGTGAATGATCAGCGTCGCATGAAGTTCGACTTTAAGGAGTGTCGCTTTAAACTCCGTAAATTAAGAAAGAGTTATGCTTGTGTTGCTAAATTATATTCATTGTCATGTGTAATATAGGACCAACAAAGTAACTCTTTAGTGGCACGACCAGAAGATTGGGAGAACATAATCAAGGTAACATTTCCCATTATTTTTTATTGAATATATTTTTTAGATATGCTTTTATTAATAATTAAAAAATATAATAAGATTTTTCAATTGCAATAGTCTGTTACTTCGAAGGAGATCCTCGATGGGATGCTCTACTTGGAATATTTGAGGGAGGGTTTAGGAAGAAGAACCCAATTTGTTTGAAATAATTGAGATTTCCAGTGACGACAATAGTGATGCTGACGGGGATGCTGACATACCAATGGTGAATAATGAAATAATTAAAATCAATGGAGGCGCAAACTGATTCTAGTTAATAAGTTGGCTTTTTTATTTTCTTGGTCACAATAAGTTAGATTTTTATGTTTCATTTTATTATTGAATGTTATTATTATTATTATTTTTTTAATTCGACATATTAACAAGAGAATTACATTTTGTAATATGATTGTATTCATGTAATTTATACTATGAATATTTTATATTTTGTTTATCTAACATTCACAAAATTTTAAAATTAATAACTCAGTAGCAAAAAATAAAAAATAAAAAATAAAAAAATTATTATTAATAGCTAAGTATCGGTCATTACTATTATCTATAATTTTTTATTAATTAATAAGCATAATTGGCATGCGCCTCTATCAATTTGTGACCAAGAAAATAATAAAAGAAAAAACTAATTTTCAACAGTAAAATAAAACATAAATATCTAAATTATTGTGACCAGGAAAATAGAAAAGCAACTTATTTAGCTAGAATAAGTTTGCGCCTCTATCAATTTTAATTATTTCATTATTCATCATTGGTATATCGGCATCCCCGTCAACATCATTATTGTTGTCACTGGAAATCTCAATTATTTCAAACAAATTGTGTTCTTCTTCATGAAAAACCTCCCTCAAATATTCCAATTAGAGCATCCCATCGAGAATCTCTTTCAAAGTAATAGGCTCTTGCAATTGGAAAATCCTATTATATTTTTTCAATTATTAATAAAAGCATATAATAAATAATATACTTAATAAAAAATAATAGGAAAAGTTACCTTAATTATGTTCTCTCAGTCTTCTGGTCGTGCAACAAAAGAGTTACTCTGTTAATCCCATATTATACATGACAATGAATGTAATTTAGTAACACAAGCATAACGCTTTCTTAATTTACGGAGTCTAAAGTGACACTCCTTAAAGTTGAACTTAATGCGACACCGATCATCAGAAATTTTTGTGCCTTAGACAAAGCTCGAAAATTGTCGCCATGAATTTGAATGTTTCCAGCTCTAGCCTCCATTTCAAGTGCGAAAATAAAGCATTTATCTATCATTTCAGTCCATTTTGCAATATAGATGTAGTAATTTTGGGGACAAATATTGCTCAAATTCATCACTAGTGAAGAGAAAATGATTGAATCTAACATGAAAAGAAGTTTACTAGTAATAGAAGATCGAATGAGTAGAAGAAATTAGAGTTTACTAGTAATAGAAGATCGAATGAGTAGAAGATATTAGAAAATGAGAAAACCCAAACCTATTTATAGAGCAGAAAATGAACGAATTAGATAAATTATACGTGACTTTTAATCCCCTAAAATGATGTATTTCACTGGATATCTGCAACAAGAATTTGACCCACCTAATTCTCCTTTTCCACAGGTAAGTCTAGTCAAATAGATTTATTTTTATTAGTTAGTTTGGTTTATATTTTTATATATACCTGAGGAGAATCAATAAATAGAACACGTGGCTAAGCCTGGCAACAACTAATAAATTGAAATGCGGCAATTTTAACCTAAGTATCTGGACTATTATAAAACCATCTAACAATAATGGAATATTACCATGTGAAAAAAAATTCATAAAAACTTCTTTATCAAATCGATTTTGACAGAAAAATTAACATGAAAAATAAACAATAATTTTTTAATAATTAATTTTATCTAAAGTAAACAACTTCTAAGTGATCTGTTCACTTATAAAATGGACTATAGAAAATAATAATAATAATAATAATAAATAAAAAGAAAAAAAAGTAACGATTTATTCCGCATCTAAACATAGCCTAGAGTTGATAGCCTATATACACTCTGAAAACACCACCTTCTGCGGCGGCGATAATGGCGGTTCCGGCGACTCAAAGCTCCCACCTCCTCGGATTAGTTCTCTCCTGTAGAAAAATCACAGCTCAAGTCACGTGCGTGAGCACCCACTCCATCGTAGCCATGGCTTCATCCAGCGAGCAGGAATTCGCCAAAGAGTACAGAGCCAAGCTCGAACGTTTCCCGCGCGCCCAAATATACTGGAACTCCAAAACCGCTTCGAAGATCGGCGACAAGATCGCGATTCGCCTCAGAGAAATCGGCGTTTCCAGCGTCGGAATCGACGCGCGAGAAGAGCTATCGCGGCCCCTCCATTACCGCAAGATGTTGGGCCCCTTTTTCAACTCTGTAAAGAGGAATGGAATCGCAATTGAAGGCGCTGAGGAATTAGTGTTCCTGGGATGAAAATGATTTTGCTGATCATTCGTGGTTGACGTAAGCTTTCTAGCTAAACCTAATTTCATTGCTTTTTTGGGGCAATTTCGATTTATTGATTGATTTACCGTAAACATTGTTGTACTGTGAATGTTTTATTCACTTGCAAAAACAGGGGAAATCCGAAATCTTGTTGTTCGACTAATTGGTAATGGGGGTAACAAGAGCTTAGAAATAGTGAACCGTAAATCTTTCTGTTAGGTTGGCAACTATGATGAATTTCATTCTCAATCATGTATGGATGAGCTGCGCGTTCATACAAACATGACATGAGTATGAAGTCACCAATTTGTTTATTCTTTCTGAAATTTATCAAGTGACGGACGTTCCATTGACATGACAAGATTGAATTTTTAGAAGTTTTCGTTCATCATATTTCTCATTTTGTAGTTCTGGTAATAATAGTTTGTTGCTTCCGACTCCTGGAAGTGGATCACAATCTATTCATTGTGAGCATTAATAAGAATCTGCCTTTCAAAATGCAAGAAAATTATCACATTCCAAGGTTGTAACTTGTGATCGACAAGTTGAACCGGAGTTTGGGAAAAAACTCCGTGAGCTAGTGAGGAAATTACATTGCAAACTTAACTTTGTTGTAATTGTTCAAAGTAGCTCATAAAACCGAGTAGCCATGACTTGCTTGAGTGGAACTGAAGTTAGAAGCTTCATTTGTAATTCATCGATTTACAGTCACTTTCGTTAACCACCTCCTCAAATATGGGTGAAAGCAAGAAACGAGACTAACTGAATGTAGCATTCTTGATTCTGCTATTTGACCATTCCCCATGTTCAATAAGATGTATTGATCAAATTTATGCTGACCATTCTTGCACCAATGATGTAGGAAGACGGAAGACAAATGCCTTGAGCCTAACAAGCTAGAGAATGAAGCAGCATCTTCAGAATTTCGTGTCCGGTTGGTTAATAGCAGCAAATTGATTCAAAGCTTATACTGAGAT
>JBBMKE010000011.1:2801494-2823221 GCA_037834125.1 Lippia alba | reverse complement strand
TTGCCTAATTTGGACATTGATTATGAATATTAAGAATTCTGTGAGATGTATAAGATGCACTTTGAATTGATTAAATGAGTTAATTTCAGCTTAATGATATTTTACTATACCTTTTAACTCATTGTACAATCACGATCATTCACTGTTATAACTACTTACAGTTATTTTATGATTTCAATACCAACCATAATTTATTTGTTGTACTAATTACTTACTAGTAATGAATTAATGGTGTTTAAAACTACTTTTGGGGAGATTGGTTGAGGCAATCTATTTTTAAGTTCATTTTCATTCTTATTTTCCATGTCGAAGTTTGGATGCCAATCCCACTTGATATTGAAAAATAAAAATAAGTAGTGTACATGCGTTGTGCTTTCTTAGCGTGGTAGTAAAAAATGTCTTTCATCAGGTCCTGCAATTTATCAATTTGATGTTGTATTAATTTAATCAAATATTTTGCATTCGATTTTTTTTAAATGCATTATGCACTTACTAACATCAAGATAATTTTATATGTAAGTATCTCGATCCGACTTGAACTCAAATAAATGAGTTATAGAACCAAGCAATCCAACCTGACTTAACAAATGAGTTGTAAAACCAAACAAATCGTGCTTAATTGAACTCAAATAAATAAGTTACAAAACTACAAAACTAGCAAAAGAACAAGAAGTGTTTGATATTAGAAATGAATTTTCAAACGTAATTTGGTTAATATCTATTGAATAAAATCAAATGTCATTAAAAAATATCATAACAAAAGACTACCGGTGTAACAAAAACTTAGATAAAACTTTATGCATAACGTAGGAGCATGAAATAAAATGCTTCAACATGAAAAACTTATATTACGCATCAAATATGATATTATAATCGATCAACACTCCTAGTAAAGTTCAATCAGACATAACAAATATTTTTCTAAGGGCACATACAAATAATTTCATTGGAAAATAATTCTTTCACTGCTGTCATAAAAATTTACAACTATATATATAGAGAGAGACGGATAGTAATTTTACTTCTTACACAATTTACAACACTTTTACAATTCAAATGGTGAGATTTATTTCTCTTTTTAGTTTTTACTGTCAAAAAAACATAAATCAAGGAAAATCTCCAACGGCTCCCATACTCGTGAGCTGAGAGGCTCGCATCATCTCAATTCTGGATAAAACCCTTCACAAACCCCCATCAATACCAGAGTCTCTATCTCTCTCTCAATTTCTCTTCCTCTGCTTGCTCAGAGGTAATCAATCCTGTCAACAATGGCGATTCTCTCTCTGCCGTTGGCGACATCGATTCTCAAGAAACCGCCCAAAAGCTATAAACCCCATTTCCTATTCCTATTCACGGCGGGGCAGAGGTTTAGCCCCGCCACGCCTCTAATTTTCCGGCCAAAGCGCTTCTCCTCCGCCGCGACGAACCTCTCTTCATCCGCCAATGCTAATTCTTCCGTTTCCACGACGATGGAGCATGATGGGCAGAAACCGTTGCAATCGGCGTCGTCCTCTGCTCTTACTTTCCAGCAAGCTATTCAGCGCCTGCAGGTGTGTTGCTGATTAGTATTTGATGTGGTTTGTCCTTTTCGATTGCTGTTTGTGTGTTCTTATTGGTTGTGCTCTAATTGGGGAATCTGAGTGAGATGTTAGTTGCTTAGGAATGTGAGGTTTATAACAATTGGAAAATGATTCGATAGGCAAGAAGAAGTTTGAATTGGACTATGTAATATGGTGCTGCTAAGGGGGGTTGATGGTTGGTAAAATATTAAGTTTGGAACTACATTGGAAGCTGTTGATTTGGGACTTTAGATGGACTTGATTTAATATTTTGTTTTTATTTTGAGAGGAAGAAATAAAAACATATGTGAAGAGGTGTATACGATTCTGCTTTTCGTTCATTCTGGATAATGCAATTGAAAACTTATTGTTAGTATTAATAAAAGATTTTTTTCAAAGGGAAGTATGAAACCTGGCACTCTCCGCCTTTCAATAGAGATTCCCTTTCCCGGAATTTGAATGTGAAAGCTGCATGGTTTGGTTTTTAATATGCATATCGGACTTTGAATTTGTTATTCTGCAGGAATATTGGGCTTCTGTTGGATGTGCTGTGATGCAATGCAGCAATACCGAGGTAAAGAATGTGATTACTATGAGATAAAACTTGAAAACAATTGTACTTATACCTTTGATTTGGATGTTAAAATGATTTCAGTCCTTAACACAACCATGGAAAGATGAATTAATGCGTTTTGACTTGCTTCTATCTAACTAATAGTATAGCATTCAATTATCTGTGCTTGATGATTGAATATCAAATGTTCTTTTTTTTTTTTGCATAGTACTTTTGTTACATTGTATCATGTAAACCACTTTATCAGTGGCTCTGTTATAATAATGGTTTATGGGTCCTTTGCCATCCTTTGCCAATTTTTTTTTTTTTTTTTTGTCGCATGCTTTTGTATTCCATCTTCTTTTTCAATTTTGTGATGGGGCAATATTCTGCAGGTTGGAGCTGGGACGATGAACCCTCTTACATTTTTAAGGGTTCTTGGTCCAGAACCATGGAATGTTGCGTAAGTGTGCTCTTGAATCTTGTCCCTTCATGAAGCTTCATATGTCCTGTCATACCTCGTTCCCCACTCTTGCATTTCCTTTGGTTATATGATTCTGTTTACCTCTCAAGCTAGAAAAAGAACAAAATGAATGTACTGCAGATTTAATTTAATTATCTCTCGTTGCCAATTTAGCTATTGAATTAATTTATTAATATAAGCAACACAAGTGCCCTAATTCATGTTAATGTTTACCAAGTGCTAAAATTTTAATTTTAGTCATTTTATTGGCAGTTTGAACTTGTAGAAATCCTCTTTGCTATACTTCGCGCAGGTAGTTGAATGCCAAACTAGTATTGGCATGAAGCAAATGAAAAATGTCTTTGGAAAATGTAAGTCTAAACGGGAGGGTTGGGAGTTTTTTTAGTTGAGGGAATTGGTAATCTCTGGCATTTCATTTTATTCTGCCCTGATTGTATATTAGAGCCACAACTCTTGGAAAATATAAACCGGGTCGGTCTCAAGTACTTAGTGACTTCTCTTGTAGTGGTAGTGTTTGCTAGTTCTGTTTTTCAACCGGCGTTTCATCTCCTTTTCTAGTTTCAAGTTGTTGACTTTTCCTAAATCTAGAAAGACAGTAAACTGTCCTGCATCATGTTTCATGCAGTTTTATATGCTTTTGATATAGCAAATGTATGTAGATCGTGGTGATGCCCCTGGTTTGTATTTAATCTTGATGGAGCAACATGTTAGGTCCGATTTCAGATTATGTATTGGAAATGAATATTTTCTTAAGAAAAAATGTTTCAAACTTGCTCCTCAAATTTCAGTTGTTTCTATAAAAGAATGAATAAAGCAGATCATCCTTGACTTCTGTTCTTTGTTTCTCTCATCTCCTTAGTGTGTCCACTGATGTGTTGTTTCTGGTGGAAGATATGTAGAACCTAGTATCCGGCCAGATGATAGTCGTTATGGTGAAAACCCAAACAGACTCCAAAAACACACCCAATTCCAGGTGAATTTAAACCTTATGTAAATCGAATTTCAAAAGTATGCTTGACTTGTCAAACCTAATATTTCCTAGGTTTATATTGTCTTCAACACCCTGTCATTTACTTTGCAGTGCTTACCTCAAATTTATCTCAGGTGATCTTGAAGCCTGATCCTGGAAATTCACAAGACTTGTTCATTCGGAGCATATCAGCCTTAGGTTCATTAGTGATATCAGTCACTTCTCTTGTTATAATTCTTAGCATGTAAACCATGGCGTTTGGATTAAAGATTCTAAATTCCGGACTCCCTTTTAATGGCTAGTCTGTGATCTAAAATTTTTCTGTTTCTTGCTGACATAACTTTCAATTTAATGGTTATCAGGTATCAATGTTAATGACCATGACATTCGTTTTGTTGAGGACAACTGGGAGAGCCCGGTGAGCCTTTTTGTTATTTGTTGTGCACGTCAAGTAGGGCACACTGTCTCATATATATTTCTCATGTTGTGTTTGAGTCGTTGAGAATACTTACCATTTCAACCTTCTCATTTTCTGCTGTTATGTAGTGTTTGGTTTTGCTTTATTAACAAAAATTCTTGTCTTTTGGTTTCTGGTAGGTGTTAGGTGCATGGGGATTGGGCTGGGAAATATGGATGGATGGAATGGAGATCACTCAGTTCACCTACTTTCAGCAGGTCATCTACTTTTTTAATAGACAAGAATTTCTATATTTTGAGGATGATGATTTTAACTTCTCAAGATTATGCCTTGTGTTCCGATATGAAACGTTTATTTGCTTATAATTGATAGCTTCAGTCCTTATATTATGATTTTGTAATGTCACCAATTGTCAATTTTCCAGGCTGGAAGTCTTCAATTGACGCCTGTTTCAGTAGAGATTACCTATGGTCTTGAACGAATCCTTATGTTGCTTCAGGTCCCTCATGTGTCATCAGGCTTCAGTAACTCTTATCTTATGGCATTTCCTTTTAGGCATTATTGCATAATCTTCTTTGAATTTGTTTGCAGGGAGTTGATCATTTCAAAAAAATTCAATATGCTGATGGGATAACATATGGAGAGCTTTTTCTGGAAAATGAGTAAATAAGCTGATTAAAGTCTTACCTTTTACCTGATAATTGCTGGTTATTGATGCTATTTATTTGTATGTTAGCATGCTGTCGTGGTGGGATGTGAATATTCTATATTTGCTTGTCATTATTTTATGTGGTTCTGGCATATAAGTATTGAAGTTTCGCATGGGTTTACGATGTTACTGTATTTATTTATTTATTTATTTTTGTGATTTTTACAATATTATATGTTGTGTTCATTCCCCAAACCCAACCCCCTATTAACATTCGGTGACTACCTAGTACTGCATTGTCCAGCAAAATAGCTGATAAAATGTCCAAGTGTTACACTGTTATGTAGCTACTGAGGAACCACAACCTAGCTTCATTTAGTGTCAAAGTGCACTTGCATTTTTACCGTTCCATGGAGTTATAAGAATGCTTGCTTTGCTCTTTAGCTTGTTTTGCGACGTCTGTAACTTGAGGCAGAGGAAGGATGCAATTAGCATATTATTCCATTTGTCCGGAATTTGGAGAGAATTATTTTTGGGAGCTGGCGGAGTTCCACTTTGCTATTTCCTTGTGTTGCTTTGGCAGAAACTAAAATCTTCAGAAAACATTACCGAAATACTATTAATTTAAACTGGGTTGCAGCTGGAAATCTTCCAACATGTTAGGTCTTTGTCATATTAGTTGCACCATGAAGGTAAGTTGATTACCTTAGCATGCTCCACGCCTTATCCTCTCTCTTATCATTTGCCTAATCTAAGCATAATCAATTTTTCATCAAATGTTTCTATTTGTATATCTTTCGAGCATTTTTTAAGTTCCATACCAAATTTTTTACTTCATTTCTGTGGGTTGATATTTATCCAATGATCTATATGTGAATATATTCCATGTGTCCTCGAATCATTTGCTGCTTGCTCACATTTCACTTTTTAATATCGGTTTATCTTAGGGACAGAAGAATTGTGACTTTAGCTATTTGTTTCAGGAAGGAAATGAGTGCATATTATTTGGAGCATGCCAGTGTAGATCACATTCATAATCATTTTGATCTGTTTGAGGCCGAAGCTCGCCGTTTGCTTGATGCAGGCCTTGCAATCCCAGCGTATTTTCCTCAACTTTATTACACTTTTATGACAATAAATGGATGACTCTTCGGTTTCTTCACGATGTAGTTGATATGCATTTCTGTATTTCTCTGTCATGTTAGATATGATCAGCTTTTGAAGACATCGCATGCTTTCAATGTTTTGGATTCCAGAGGATTTGTTGGGGTAACAGAACGTGCTCGTTATTTTGGTCGTATGCGTAGGTGGGTGTTCCTATTCTCTACTTTATGATGTTAATGCTGTTGCTTATCTGTGACAGTTTCGAATACTGGTAAGGTTTATTTTTTAGGTTTTTCTTTTGGGATCTATCTTGACGTTAGGTAAATCCTTTGTTTTCTGAAAAATGTGAAAAAACTACATGCACGAGCATGCTCATGACTTCCCTAGTACCTCTTTGTTTTGCTTTCTGATTCACTTAGTGCCACTGAACTTACTATTGTTGATAACCAATCTATCTCTATTATCAGCTCTTCCCTTAACCATTTGGATGCTTGAATATATTTTTACTGTCTTAAATGGTTGTCTAATTCAGAATCGTATGTAAATTCTCTCTCTCTCTCTCTCTCAGTTTAGCTCGTCAATGTGCACAACTATGGTTAAAGACAAGGGAATCGCTTGGGTATCCCTTGGGTGTCGCTTCTCATCCGGATCACCTTGGCTTTCAGAAAGAAGACATAGAGGAACTGAAGAAAAAGGTGTGCTTCATAAACTTCTGGAATCTGGATCACTTTACACTTGGATGATGTTTGTTCTCTACTTGTCTCAGGAAATTTTGAATTTCCCTTGTTATTCCTAAGAGTGCGCAAAAGCTGAAATCAATATCTGAACCTTCATTATGATGTAAATTCTCGGATGATTCCAGTTAGGAACTGTAGATTATGAAAAGTAACTCAATTTTTTAGCCAGTAGATGATGGTGAATCATTCTAAGATTTTTGCTTATATAGAAGAAAATTATTTCTACATATTTGAAAAAAAGATAGTTAAATTCCAGAGAACACATCTGCCGTACCCCTGGCACTATTTCGTAATATTTTAGATAAATGTATTACCTGGAACTGAACAATTTGAAGTATCTAAAAAGTTTTTGCCCTCTTTTTTTGGAATTCTTGAAATCGTGAAAACCTTTTATACATGACACTAACAGCGTACAAAGAAATGGGGTGCTTGCGAACTTATTCTCCTAGGTTACCATTGCCATGTCTGATTTCTTTTACATTGTTAAGAATCCTGTGGTCCTTCCTTTTGTGGTTGGGCTTTGATTTTAAGAACTTGAAGCATAATGCATCTCGAGTTACTTGCTAACATCACATGATTTTGTTTGGAAATGCCAATCTTTTCAGCTCTCTGTCATTTTGTTCAGATCTGTGATTTTGTTATTTTCCGTTCATTATATTTATGGATAAAAGTTGTCTTTTTTTCTTTTTTGTGGAAACATGTATTGTGCATTCTTTCTTCTCCTTTAGATTTCAAGGATCTTACCATTAGGGAGAAAGGTTTTCCTTTTCCATTTTTTTCTTTTCTGACAAGTCGAGCATGATTCATAGAATCATAGAGATGCTAAGCCTGAGAGGAGTGTGTGAATACCTTTTGGCATCTTATCTTTTGTTGTTTGAGTTTATTTTAGGTGATATATGGTATTTATCAAAAAAGTCGAGTGTCAATTAGCATGTTCCATTTCTCAATCATGTAGAATACTTATTTACTGGATTAGTTCTACTACGAGGGTGCTGCGGAATTCTCTCTCTCTCTCTAATATATATGCGTGTGTGTATACACTCCGAATGTTATCATTTTGTTATCACTTATCAGAACCCTATTACTTTCTTTTCTGTATTTCATGTAGGTTTCTGCAGGACCCAGGACTTTTATTCTTGAAATTGGGACAGAGGAATTGCCGCCAAGTGATGTCGTTAATGCTTCTAATCAAGTAATACAGTCTATAAAATTAGTCTTAGTTTTACCTTCTGAAAGCCCGATAGGCAAAGTCTATTTAACATGCCTTTCATCTCTTTTTAATTGTTTACTACTTTATCTTCCAAGTAATGAATTTCAAGGCATCTGGTTGATTTCTGTATTCCAATTTTTAGCTCTAGAAGGGTGTTCTCTTGCCAGCTTTCGAACAGTGTTAATGCATCATTGTTATTCTCTGCCTTCTGTTGCAGCTCAAAGATGTAGTCAGCCAGTTGCTGGAAAAACAAAGATTGAGTCATGGAGGTGTGCAAACATATGGGACACCGCGTAGACTTGTGGTATACTCACATTTCTTCTTGATTATGCATCTTAATATCGCTCTTTATTTTGTTGAGCTGTTTCAGGTTATGATCGATCTAAATTACATTATTGTAATATGCATGTGGCTTTTACTTCGAATAAGGCGTTTATGTCCAAATTTAGAGCTCTAATGGTTTAGAACATGCACTTAGTAAGCATAGAAACTGATTAATTTAACTTCAGCTTATTTTACTCTTTTCACTTGTACATCTCTGCATAAACAAGAACCTCTTTTATCGCAGAGATGCTATGCAGTAAATATTAAATACTATCTCATGATTTGGAGCCTTTCGTTGAGTCGTAAATTTGTCATTTGATCAAATAATATTTAGGAATAATTTACCTTCTCGATAAGTAACGATATTGCCATTGATCCTAAATTTATGTAGTGGTCCGAACTTAAACTAAGTTCTTGGTTGTGGGGTGGGTAATGCTTTTGTCAAGACGAGCTACCATGTTAAACCTCAATCTGCGGTTGATAAAATCCAATGTTGGGTTTATGTCCTGGCAACTGATATGAGTTCTTTTGCCTGCTATTTTTAGCTAGACTAGATTGATTTGCTGTGTGGTGGATACTTATTTCATGCTACAGCATGGTTTGAGGAAGACTGCTCGGGATTTAAGCTCAGTTCTGGATTTCAAAGAATATCAACTGCTCATGATTTAAAGGCTCAACTCTGAATTTCAAAGAATATTCAACTTTCCTGATGATTATCTTTGTAATTTGAGTTCTAACAACAGGCTCACCTGATATGACTTCTACATGCAGGTTCATGTTGATAACCTATGTGATAAGCAGGTGACAAATCAAGTTGAGGTTCGGGGACCTCCAGTGTCAAAGGCATTTGATCCACAAGGAAATCCTACCAAGGTCATCTTGTCCTTGAACTTATTGTTCTGTTTCTCCAGTGAAAATTTCAAGCTTTTTACTGTGAGCTAGTGCTTGAATCAGGATAAGTGAGCATACCTATGTGTGGAAGTTATAAATTTGCATGCTTTTCCTTGTAACAAGTTCTAATTGAGCATACCTATGTGTGGAAGTTATAAGTTTGCATGCATTTCCTAGTAACAAGTTCTAATTGATATTTGTTTTTTAGACAACTCTGGTCTAAACTTCCGTCATTATTTCCTTTTAGTTTCTTGATTTGTGTTCCAAGTTGGAACCTGCACTAGAATATATCTGTGTTATGTTAGGTGCTTTCCTTCACAATTCCTTTTCAGTTGACTCAATTGTTGTAGATAAGAACTTCTTAATCTACTACAAGTGCATCTCAACCTTTGCTCCTCATATATGCAAGTTTAGATTGTGGCATCTGTATTGTGCATTCATGAGCAGTTGCTATTTCCCAAATGCTAATGCTTCAATTAGTCTTTGTACTTTGTGCTCTTTAATGGTCGCAGAAGCTGAATCTTATAGCAACTTTTAGAGATTGTCCATTGAAAAGTTCTTTCAGGGATGCTAAAGAAAATAGACCAATTACTTGTGGAAATTTAGTGTTATCATTTTGTAGGCTGATGTGTATGACTTATGGTAATTTATGGGTGTCTGTTCAGCTCTTTCTGATATGACAACTAGAACTTTTTAATTCTTCTATCAGCTAATATTTTTAGGCACAATCATCATTCTCAATAAATTAGATCTCGGATATTTTACTTTTGTTTTCCTTCTAAGTAGTAATTCAAAATAACAATAATTTTGTTATTACTATGACCATCATGTTACAATAGTGAAACCTTGGTCATTTTTATAAGTTGTATCATTAGAGCAGCTTACTTGTTATATTATCATTTATGGTTCTGATTCAAGTCAGTGGTTAGGCTGCTGATGGTTTTTGCCGCAGAAATGGAGTGCCTTTAAGCTCCTTGTACAGAAAGGTTGAAGGTATGTTAGTCTGAACATATGCGCCATTTTTTCATTTTCTTTCTTTCATTATTGAATTTTTTTATGGTTGAAGTTCTAGTGTAACCTTAATATCGTGGGTTACAGTTAGAAAACTGCATTCTATACATTTTACTTTAGTAGGTTTTGTGTCTTTTTGTTCCTTTAGATGAGGTTTTGTGTCTTTTTGTTCCTTTAGATGAGGTGTATGAGATCAATCTCAAACTTGCAACTTGCTGATGTATATAGTGTTAATGTATGCTTTGGAAGGATAAGCGTTTATCTTTTTCCAATACTAGGTTTCTAATAATGTACATTCAGGATTGATACTTTCTATAGTGAAGTATAGTGCCACGACTATTCAGAAATTTATGCCAACTCCTTAAACAATAGTTCACCTACATACTAGGATAACACAAAACTAAATTTTCCTATGGCTTAAACAAAATTCTCAGACCTGCACTATCAATATCCAAACCATAAACATAAAACTTAATGATGTCAAAAACAGTTAACATGCAACAAGAGAATTATATAGTTTGTGGTGCCTAAAATTCATGTTTACTTCTGCTTCTTGGCATTATGACCTCCTTATTGTGTTTGCACATAACAAACAACTTCAGATTATAGCAGATTTTTTTCGTCATTTGTTTGTTTGTTATTCAATGGTGCAAACTGGTAGGATGCCGAATTCTTTGTGAATATAAGAATTATATACATGAAAGGGGTTCTGAAATTAGGCTTTAAAATATTATGCTAAGGAGCAGAAAACAAGGAAAAAGAATGGATGAAAGATTTGAAGAATAGAGAACGACAACATGAAGTCTAATTAGACTTTTAGCTCTCTTTTAAATGGGAATATCAGTTTCTGTTGCTAGATGCAAGCACATATCCTAATAGTGTAAAAGGATTCGTCTTGGCAATATGGCTTGGGCATAAGTACTCTCAGGAATATTAATATCAAAAAATTTGATTTTTAAGGACACAATATTCTGGCCATTACTTTTCACATTTAAACTTTAATCTCTCTTTTTTGGTCAATTATTTATGATAATTGATGAAACTTTGAAAGTTCTCACTGTCTGCCATTTTTACTTTCAGAAGATAGAAGAGCTTCCATTTAGGCATTTTATTTCTGAAGCAGATTTCTCTTCCGTTTGTAATTTGACTTATAATCTCCTACCTGTATATAAACAACCATGCAGGTAAAACGGAGTATGTCTATGTTAATGCAGTGGAGCCATCACGGCTTGCTATGGAGGTATCTTACTAAATCTTCCTTCGGTTCTTCTATCTTGACGTTATCAGAGGCATCTTATTGTTGCCTCCCATCTTCTTTAAGATGTCCTGCAAGCTGGGGTGGGGTTGACATTGGCGTTTAGAACATTTTTATTGCATGTAACCGTTTACAGCTTTGTCGGTTTTGTGGTGCCACCTACCAGCACAGGCTTTTATGCTCATTTATGATGCTATATGTATAGTTCAAGCTTTTTATATGCCTATAATAGCCAGTCAAATTCTTATTTAGCATTTGTTCTCAGAGAATTCTTTCCCTTAGGCCTTAACTATACTTTTAGTAGTGTTCGTAAATTTCAGCACTACTCTTTGTGTATATTACCCATACATATGATATTGTTGTCACCTTGAACAGGTTTTATCAGAAGAGTTACCTGCAACTCTCAGTAAACTCTCATTCCCCAAGTCAATGCGGTGGAACTCTGAGGTTTTCTCTTTTCTAGTATTGGAACTTCATCCCCCCCCCCCCTTTTTATGTGTCTTTTCTCACTTCCATTGCTATTTTGGTTGCAACTTTCATAGTCGACAGTAGCTTGGGTTTATCTATTTAATAAATTACCCTAGTTTCTGTTGATTATGTGGTCAGGATGATTTAGTGATATTGGCAATTACGCAATGGGTTCCTAGGGGTTCTGCTTTTATTTTGTGCCCGTAAATCTTGTCTTGGAGTATAACATATTTGGCCCAGAACTTCAGGCACTCATTAGTGTCTGGAAATTGTGGGCATATATATTCTGTTGCTGCCACAATTTATTGATTTACTCTTATGTATTTGTACATTCTTTGAGTACCTGAACATTTATATTTGATTTATTTGTTGTATTCGCTAATGCTTGCTTGTATACACATGTCATGATTGGTTGTTGAAATATCCGATGTACTTTCGTCATTGCAGGTCATGTTCAGTAGACCCATTCGGTGGATATTGGCACTACATGGGGAAGTAGTTGTCCCGTTTACATTTGCTGGAGTTTTAAGGCAAGTTTACCTGCTCTTTCTTCTATATATCTTTGCTGGTTTGAATATAAACCTGCAGTTTTCTTGGCAAGCTAGGAAAACCCTTGTCCATTGATAATCGTACTTGTAATATATTCCTACATATTTCAGAATGATGGTTTAGTAAACGCATCTGAATCCATGTGTGTGAAACCAGCATCATATGATACTTAAATTAATGAAAAAGAGGCAACATTACGTTATTACTAATAGCATGTTGGTTATGTTTGATCTGAGTAATTCAACACTTTGTTAACTACTTTACTCTTCACATTTGAAATTATTTTTATTCATCACAGCATTCAAGAGGATGACCACTGTTCTTTTTACATGTGTCTGGCCGAGTGGTGGACGTTCTGGCGTCATCACTTTCTTTAATATTAGTGTCCATTCTGAATTCCATTTTGAACTGTCATATTCCTAGAGAATAGTAATAAATACTTGTCCATCCTACCATTTTGTCAACCTAAGCCATCATGCTACTATAGTCATTATAACCTCAAACCGGGGTTTCTTGTGTTAAACATGCAGTGTATTCGGCGTTTCCTGCATTTATCTAGAAGTAAAGTTTCTCAATTGCTACTGATTTTTGTTGTGATATATTTATTGACAGCTGTTTATGATAAGACACTTCTATTTTTTACATCTTCATGGGGAGTGAATTTTGATATTAAAATTAGATCTACTGGCCTAGGCCAGAAGGGTAATTCTGGATGTACTTGCAAATCAAAATTTTAAGAATTCAGATGAATAATTAGTCTCTTAATCGTTGATTTTTGGATATGTTTGACCTGTAGATTGTGAATACTACTTTTTTTCTAGACAAATCCTTTATGAGATTGTTTAGAGGTATTTTCTTTGCTAGGTAGGGGTTGAGTTGAGTTTGAGGGGGATCAGGTAGCTATTCTGCATGTATTGAACCTTTTCTTTTCAGTGATAACTGACACATGGAAATTTCCGTTCATACATTCTTCTCTAATTTTTGCATTTCTTTATAGTTCTTACCTCAGTTTTCTGTAACAGTGGGGATGTTTCTCACGGGCTCAGGAACACTCCATCAGCTACCATTAAGGTTGGTTGGTCAACTCATATAAACATAATATTTGTCTGAAGTTCTTCCGTCTCTTTCAGAATATTGGGAATTATATCCTCGTGGGGTTGAGGCCAGTTCCTGTGATCAACAAGGTCTTAGAAAACTAAAATACCATATTATGACATATATTCCAGATTATTGACTTACATATGCTGATGCATCATTATATTTTTGGGTCTTTATAGCAGCTTAAAAATGTCCGGTTTACAGTGCAGCACCTGTCCTTTTTCTATGCTTTCATGGTTAAAATAACTTGTGAAAAGCCCCGTAGAATATTTTGTTCTGCTTACTTGCCTCACTTTGATGTCTGTATGTCCTCATGATGCAGACTTCTTTGGTATGAACAAAGTTCGTCCTGCTGACTTTTTAATACTTAATCTCTTTCTGCCAAATTCTTTGAGATACCTAACAATGGGAATGCATGCTCTCTCTATGAATTGTTTTGTATTGTATTTTATTTGTTGGTATGGATATTTTTCATGGTTGCAGGTAGGAAGTGCAGAATCTTATACTGATGTTATGCAGAATGCTGGAATAGCCATTGATGTTGAGGTGATTTTAATGAAGTTTCTTGTATATGTTTCTTTGCCTTTTTCACATTCCATCATATTCTAGAAAATAGAGTGCTTGAAATGTTTATTTCTGCAGCAACGCAAGAAGACAATCTCCGAGAAGTCTACTTCTATTGTAAAAAGTATTAATGGTTCTGTTGTAATCCAAAGTGGTTTACTTGATGAGGTGAGGAATAACTCTCTGATTGTTTCTGGTTTTTTTCTCAGCCTTGAGAACACTTTTAAACCATTTCCTCAATGTTCAGGTTGTAAATCTGGTTGAAGCACCACGTCCAGTTCTTGGAAAGTTTAGCGAGTCATTCCTCGAACTTCCAAAAGAGCTGCTAGTAATGGTTTGTCATTTTCTTATCATTAAAGCTACTTTTTATTATTTTGCATGTCCTTTTGTGTTGAGAGAATTGACGAGCTTATCCATTCGTTCTCACTTATAATATACATTTTTGTTGATAATTCTTAATAAAGTAACTTCAAAGAACACAATTTTTCCTGTGTTCTTAATGAACATATATGGAAATTAGGCGTTTCTTTTTGTTTGGTATCTAATTCTTGTAAACTTGTGCAGGTTATGCAGAAGCATCAGAAATATTTTGCTGTAACCGATCAGGATGGGAAGCTATTGCCATATTTTATTGCTGTGAGATAAGCTAGACCTACTATTTATCCATGAAGTATTAAAAGTTCTACGCTGGTGGTCACTCTGTGATAATATTTTTGTGATCACTTTGTTGGTTCAGGTTGCAAATGGAGGAATTAATGAAATGGTT
Source organism: Lippia alba (assembly GCA_037834125.1). Classification (NCBI taxonomy): domain Eukaryota; kingdom Viridiplantae; phylum Streptophyta; class Magnoliopsida; order Lamiales; family Verbenaceae; genus Lippia; species Lippia alba. The sequence continues at coordinate 2,808,611 of JBBMKE010000011.1, read as the reverse complement.
GTGAGGAAAGGAAATGAAGCTGTACTCAGGTTTATATACCTAATATATGTTGGTGAAACTTCTTCTATGTTTTCTCACATCTAAACGAAGTTTCCCTCAAAGTATTTGTTGGAGAACTGATTAGCTTAGAACTTAGAGATTCTCCTTTCTATCTATTCTGGCTTGAGTGATGATAAATACGGTTGCAGAGCTCGATATGAAGATGCAAAGTTCTTCTACGAGTTGGACACTAGTAAGAGATTTTCTGAATTTCGGAATCAATTGAAGGGAATCCTTTTTCATGTAAGTTTTTAATTACCTCTAGGCCTAGGTGGTGTTTCAAAGGTTTTGATGCGATAATGAAGTCCCATTGTTAGTATACAGTGCAAGTAAAATTCACTTCTGCTAGGTCTTGACGATAAAATCATACTCACTTTCACGGTGGAGCATTAATTTGTTTTTGGCAATAAAAACATTCCATTATGTTTTGGGATAGAAACATTTGCCTAAATAATGACTGCATTTAACTTAGATCACTCAACTATATTGGCTACAATTCTATATAGAGACTGCACTGCTGGACTATATTGGCATCTCTGGATGACCTTGAGAAGATGATAATAGCCTTCAATTTATTGAATTTAGAAGCAATTCATAGAATAATCTCTAACTGCAATGTTTCATGTCCTGATATGAACAATAAACAGGAGAAATTGGGGACAATGCTGGACAAAATGACACGCGTCCAAAGTCTGGTTACTGAAGTGGGCTTCTTGCTGGGAATGACTGAAGACACACTCCAGGTCATTCAGGAGGCTGCATCATTAGCCATGTCAGATCTTGCATCTGCAGTTGTCACAGAATTTACCTCCCTTGCTGGCATAATGGCTCGCCACTATGCTCTGAGAGAGAACTATTCAGAGCAGGTTGTGTGCAGAATGCACTTTTCTCCAAGTAGTCTTTAGAAACTTGCTACATTTTCCATCATTTTCTGTGCTTGCAGTTGGTTCCTTTCTGTGGTGGTTCTTGATCTGCTTTCAGCTATTCAATCACCATTATGAGTTGAAGCTTTGGAAGATGTGCCCAACACTAATGATAACTACAACAGATAATTTGATTTCTTAATGTCGGTTATGGTTTGGGAAATTGGTAATTCCTTTAGTTCTTATAGCCTATAACAGGAACTCATGTTTGAATCTTGACTTTGTAGATAAAAACTGGTCAATTAATTCTGGTCAATTTCATTTCGTGTAACATAGTTGTGTCTACTCCGGGCAACATGCTAAATTGTTCGCGTGCCGTGCTTCTTAAAAATCGATATGATCTCCTTAGGGTGCTAATTAGTAAAATCTAACGGAAAGAAAGAAAAGGAATAATTCCTCAAATGGAACTAAAGAAATGCTTTGATCTCTTTATTTTTTTGCCTTTCGTCCTTTCAACAAGTATATTTATTTCTGCTCTTCTGGACTTCATGGTGATTATGTTGGTAGCTAAAACCTGTTACAAAGTGGGTACAATTATTGCATAAGTAAACTTAGTTTCTCTAAGAATTTGTTTTCTTTATAAATCAGGTTGCAGAGGCACTATTTGAGATTACACTTCCACGATCCTCGGGAGATATCCTTCCAAAGACTGATGCCGGGACAGTATTAGCAATAGCTGACAGGTATAGCACAAGCTGCTCCCATTCTCTATACGACGTTGTGCTGCTAGGGTACATTGACATATGATGCCTTAGTATGCTACTAATTCTGCATTTAGTATAGATTTTTTACTAAATGTTGATCAGTTGATCTCATGGAGTCTCCTACATGAAACTAAACTATTTTTTAACGAAAATTAGCATAATGTAATGCGAAAGACAGATAAAAAGTGAAGATCTTGGTACTTCATGGAATAATAATTATACAAGTTGATCCGAAAAGATAAGATATTCATCCATTTAGCTGATTCTTTACAATTCAATTGGTGGTGTTATCTTTAAGCTTAAAAAATTGAGGACAGATATTATGAGGAGGTATAGATTTGAAGTAATAGATTTGTTTCAATGTATAATGCTGATTATTGGTGGTTTCTATTCAGATAGGAAATATATCAGAGAAATATTTGGGTGGAGATGTATAGAACATTTAGCTTCTAAATGAGGACTATGTCCTATTTCTAAAATTTAATATATAAAGTGGGAAGGCTTGTTTCTTTTCTTTGTAATTCATCAATTTATGCTCCATTAGCAACCAGGCGGTTCTACATTTGCCCGTTCAAATAAAATTAGTCATTGTGCTACAATTATGAGGTCAGGGACAATGATCAAGATCAAGCATTCAAAGTAAGATATAATATCTTGTGATAGTTGCTATCATAACCTTGAAGGCTTTACTATATCTGTTCACTTAGTTCCTATTTCCAGCCAAACATTTATAAACTCTCTGTCTGTCTGTCTGTCTGTCTGTCTGTCTCTCCATATTTTGGTGGCATAAATTTTTTTATTTTTGGAATATATGATATATTGTACTTGTAACATAAATCAGAGCAGAATGATCCATTTATGTGTCCTTGGTGTTAATTTCTTTCAATTATTTGCTCATCTATTTCTTTCTTGTTTTGTTTCTACTTCCCCTAATTCTTCTCGGTAGGTTGGAAAGCCTTGTGGGACTGTTTGCTGCTGGTTGTCAGCCAAGCTCTACTAATGATCCCTTTGGTCTGCGAAGAATCTCTTATGGTTTGGTATGGAGTGATCTATATGTTATGGAAACTCCAACTTATACTTGAAGAATAGAGATAACCTTTGCATGTCTTGTAGGTGCAACTGATAGTAGAAACCAATAGAAATTTGGAGCTAAGGCGTGCTTTAGAAATTGCTGCTGCAGTTCAGCCCATAAAAGTTGAAGCACGAACAATAGATGATGTAAGATATCCTTTGTCCTTCTATGTGAATCCTATATAAGATAAGAGCAATTGTTGTTGAACTGGTTTTTCGACAATTGCCAAAGGAAAACTTCTGAAACATGCCGTTATTTTCTTTGCCTTTTTGGGTCTTCCAACTGATTTTGTACTTCGTCTTAGTGAAGTCTGGTTTCAAGTTTATTGCTCTTTTTAATCATGTAATGACTGATTACCTTGCTGTTATTCGAAAATTTCATAGTTGCAAACCTGAAGCAGAACTTTTGTGTATTATAAGACTTGTACATTCCCATATCTGATTGTTATCTGCTTCCCTACAGACATTACATACACAAACAAGTAATTAAAAGAGATCTTTCATGCATAGTGTTGTTAGGAATTCTTTTCTCTTCTGTTCAAGCTAATGAAGTATGGCAATTTCTTCTCCTGTTTTAGGCACATCAATTTGTAACGAGAAGACTTGAACAACTTTTGGTACGTTGATCTTTTACGGGGAACTCTTGCTGTGAGTGTTTATTATATGTGTATTTATTTTCTTGCTTAACGCATTAGTAATCTGGTTGCTGAAAGAAGTAAAAGGAGCTCTGATTTAGAACAAAAACTGTGTTTCTAGATATTAAGCGCAACAATTAGTTCTGCTTCTATAGCAGAGTTTTGCAGCGTCATAGTTATGCTACAGTCTGTTGAAAACTAATTTGGGATATCGACATGTTTCCCTTGCTGGATATTATCTTTTAGATTGCTTCAATTTAACTTGTTACAAGATTATTTCAGCTTAATCTCCAGCAATGGATTTTGTAGAGTTCACCTGCATGTTGTGTTAATTTGCCTTTTATTGACATGAAGAGCCGTTAGCTTTTGGTTGTTGAATAGGCCGCACAAAAATCTTCCATACATAACAAAATGAGCTTTATCTCTGTGAACTTGTAAAATAGGTGAAAGCTTCCTATTTTCTATATTTGCAATAATCTTTGTTAAAATGATTTTGATGATAGATCGACCGAGGAATAAGTCCAGAAGTAGTTCGCTCTGTTCTTGCAGAGCGTGCTGATCGTCCTTGTCTGGCAGCCAAGTCTGCATATAAAGTGAGTGACATTATTCTTCTCATTTACTTGGATGTATCTTCCCCAAGTTGTAGCTAAGTGGATGAAGAATTCTTAATCTTCTATATGCTTATTCATGGCTACTGTGATGGGTTATTTTTGTCATATAAAGTACTAGTTACTATATCATAATTTGTTGGATGCTTTTCCGGATCATTAATCGGCATAAGCCAGATGTGTTTGTTTTCTTGCTTTATGAAATGTTATCAATGATTCTATTTATTTGTCTCAGATGAAAGCATTATCGGAAGGTGATATGCTGCCCAAAATAATCGAGGCATATTCTCGCCCAACAAGAATTGTTCGTGGAAAAGATGTAACCAATGATTTTGAGGTGCTTTTGTTTTGGTACTTTGAAGTATATATTAATGTACATTAAATATATATCGGAGGCTTGTTTATAATGTGAAAAAGTATCCTCTTAGGTTGATGAAGCAGCTTTTGAAACAAAAGAGGAGAGAGCTTTGTGGAGCACTTTTACATCCTTGAGGAGTAAAATTCATCCCGGTACCGACTGCCATTATATCTCTGATATACTTATTATTTTTTAATGTTGATTCTTTGCAGAACACGTTGTGCCCATTTAAATTTCTCTAATTTTTCTCACCGTGATCGCTCTACAGACATGGAAGTTGATGATTTTTTAGAAGCATCTACCCATCTATTACAACCACTCGAAGATTTCTTCAACAATGTATTTGTTATGGTGGTAAGTTCCCCTTTAATACACTAAAAATTCTCTAACGGCACAATGTTTTTTCTTGCCACTGATCACCCATATGCTTCTATTCATGATTAGAGATTCCTTATTTTCTTCTGAAGAACCATATGCCATACTTCCCAACGTTCATCAGCGGTTTTGCTAACTTAGGCTGTATTATCTCCTCCTAACTTGTGATTGCAGGAAGACGAAAGAATCAGAATGAATAGGCTTGCTCTCCTAAGAAACATTTCAGACCTTCCAAAGGGGATAGCAGATTTATCAATTTTGCCCGGTTTTTAGAATTTGCTTTTGACGCCATTTTTTAAGCAAGACAAGACCTTGCGTAAACACTCAAAGGAATCCTCAACACGCCACTGATCTTTGTAGACGCCAGAAATTTTAAATTAGCTTTTAATGAGAAGCCCGTTTCTTATCCGGCTCGTTTCATGCCATCGCTCTTGCAGAATGAATGAAGAACCCTCAAAGTAGCTTCTTGAGCCCCTATCTATGTATTATTATTCTTGTAAAATTAGAATATTGAGTTTTATAGATTGTAGGTAATATTGTTAGCTTCTTAAATCTTAATGAAATAGTAAATAGGACTTACCTGTCTGAAAAAAAAACCCGTTCTAACTCCTAATATATATAAATACAAAAAAATATTGGTGTTTTTGTAAGATATTTGTCAATTATGTACTTTTATTTTGTAAGATTTTCCTCTCTTATTCTTTATTTTTTCATTTGAAAAGATGTGTCTATACACAGAAAATATCAGGCTCTTTCGTCATCGCATCTGCCTAGTAACAGAGAGCAAGAAAGCAACCTTTCACATAGATAGGAAGGGATGATATTCTTTCAAATATTATCCATGTTTGTTCGTTTACTACATTTGCATATTAATCACTTATACATGCAGAAATATAAATAAATATAAGAAGTTCAGAGAAGATGAAACGTGCTTACCAGCTGGCTAGAAAAATTGTTAAGGTGAATGATTGTTCTTCGACGAGGGTGGAGAAATCATAAGGTTTGGAAAAGAACTTGGGACTAAACATGATGCCTGAGGTGAGATTGTTTCCTTGGCGTGCTTGTAATGACATTCTTCTAACAACGTTTAATCTTCCTTCGTCACCATTGCAATATGAATGAGTACTGTGTAAATTGCGGCGAGGGGGAGGCGGATGTCGCTCATGCGCTGATTAGTTGTCTGCTGGTGAGACAAATTTGAGCGTTACCACATCTGTCTTGGTCCTTGATTGAACCGATTGCTAAGAACATGAGTGATGGTCTCTGTAAGGCATTTGAAGTGTCGTTGGAGGAAGATGATGCTAGGCTGGCCATGGTGATGTGATCGATTTGGTTCAACAGGAATTTGTGACGTGTCGATGGCACTAGGGATAGGGATAGAGTGATACACAGTAATAATAGTAGTAATAGTAATAGACGAAGATGATGATGTGATGATTATAACCCCTAAACCAGTCATAATTTTAGAGAGTGCAAGAGTTCCGACCCTAGGGGATTAAGATGTTTCTCGTGCAACAGTTCCGACCCTAGGGGATTAAGATGTTTTTCTTAAGATATATAGGGTTGCTCTGAGCTAATTCTTTTTTCATAGGACGTCATTTGCTAATTTTAAATATCGCAAAGAGGGTAAAATGCTTTTCTCTCTAAAATTAAGTCTACAAAATATATCAGAATTTGATATGGTTTTAGATGATGAAATGGGTGAATCAATTTCTCAAATACCGATAACGTTACATAAACTTTTTGACAAACTATAAATTCTGGAAAAGATATTTATTCTGGAAAAGATATTTACAAACCACATATTTACAATTCCAAAGATAATGATAAAATACGACACATAATTAGAAGAGAGGACTGTGTGTAAGTAGTAACTAGTCCCCCCTGTCAATATTTCTCTTCAAATCCTGCTTTCTCTTTACCCTAAAATCTAAGAGATGGCTGCATTCTTGACAATTATACAACAAAATCAGGTATATGATCATGGAAGCATAAGAAAACATTCTTCTATACCCAGAGTTTTAGATCCTATGTATAGAAGAAATTACAAATAACACACTCTTCCGGTTCTTTGTAATTGATCAGCTATGAGGAGTTTCTCATAATTGGGTTAAACCTGAAAGGTTAATTCATAATTATAACTTTTAAACAGTTCTACACAAGATTTAACAAAAATCAACTTTACCTAAATATCTCTGTTCCTCCGTAGCTCTTCAAAAAATTAATTGAGAATCAACTCTACCTATACCATCATTTTTGCAGTATAGCCTACCAACAATGATGAAGCCTAAAGCAAGAGAACAATATTTTTCTAGGGAAAATTACATCCAAGTCCCCTGAGGTTTGGTATAATTACAATTTAATCCCTCTACTTCTAAAAATTACAAATTAGTCCCTATACTTT
>JBBMKE010000011.1:2791147-2801394 GCA_037834125.1 Lippia alba | reverse complement strand
AATTTTCACCGGAAAAATTTTAGTACCAAGAGTGCGAATGAGGGTCAGTTGGTATACCAAAAATGCATTTTCCTCATTGAACAAGAAGCAAGACTTCTTCACTTATTAGAATCTGAGATTCAGTTTAGTATTATATTGGATAAAAGTTGATTTATTCCTCGCGTATAACGTGGGATGACATCTTTCATAGATCATTTCCTTTCGGAACTAATAAATTAAACATGTTATTTGAAATACAATTGTCATCTAATAATGTTTAGTTGCTAAAAGAATTTCTACGAATTTTCTATTTGTGCTGGAATAACTGGAAAAAATTATTTATAATTGTTGTTTAAATAAATATTTTGTCTGTACCTTGGCACGTGTTCTTAACTAATTTTTAAGAATTTACAAAGATTGTTAGAATTAAACAAAATGCAACAAATTTTATACCAAAATATATAATTTTACCCAAAAATTGAGAAATTTTATTTTCGCTCCAACCAAGTAAGTAATTTGAGAAAAATAGCTCTTAAGTCTTAATTTGGAGCCTCGAAACTGATGGAAAATTTTCAACCAAATCGGCATACAACGTCATTCGGGGAAAGCTCGAACCTTCAGCGTCATGGAGAGCTATATGGAGTAGCAATCTCACGCCAACGATTCAAATATTTATTTGGAGGTTAATCAAAGATTGGCTTCCAACAGATGATAGGTTGGAACGAAAGGGTATTGCTATACCATCGCGGTGCGCGTGTTGCTCCGACAGAGATACAACAGATTATGTGTGGGAGTATTTTGGAGAATATTTTAGTATTGATCACTTGGCAGCAACTCCAATTTTTATCTTACATAATTGGATTACCTCCTCCCCATTTTCCTCTCAGAAACACATTAGAATCGTAATTCCGATTTTGATATGTTGGTATGCTTGGCTAGAAAGAAACAGAGTGCGACATGAAGGGAGTCTTTTTTCTTACCTTAATATTATTTGTAGAGTCAAATCCCACATATTTCAACTAAATTATCTTGGTCGTTTATGTAGGAAATGGTGGATTAGGGACATCAATACATCAAGGACATTTGACATTACACTATCCAAAAGACGTAACAAACCTATTCTTTTGGTTAAATGGATTCGTCCTTAAATAGCTTGGTGGACACTCAACACAGACGGAGCGTCGCGTGGTAATCCGAGGCCTGCGGGCATAGGAGGCCTGATTCGTGATAATAGTGGCATGGTGATATATGCATATATCCAAGGAATAGGACAATGTTCTAACACTGAAGCAGAAGTTAGAGCCATTAAAGTTGGAGTAGCCAAAGCGGCAGAATTAAAGTGTGAGAATCTATAGATCGAAACTGATGCAACAACTGCTATTTCCACTTTCAACCGAGGATGTGTGGGAGAATATAAAATCCAGGAAGCCATTGTAGAGTATAAGAACTATGAATATTAGAATGACGCATGTGTACAGAGGAGGAAACGTGGCAGCTGACAATCTCGCTGTTAGAGATGCAGTTGAGCAAAACGATTGGTCGTTTCCAGAGTTGCCATTGCTTGGAGAAATTAAAGGAATATTACGAATGGACCGTACCTAAGACGGAAAACCATATGAAATTCCCAATTCTTATTCCTTTTTGCAAGTCGTTAATGAGGAATTACGTGGAATTTGGAATATGGACATGAATTATTCTCACTCCGTTTTTTTGTTGCCGCTTCACCATGGAGATAAAAGAACTGACAGAGATGATTTTTGTTATAAAAAGAAACAAAGTTATGTGGTAAGTTGCTTTATCCATCATAATCTCATCATTACCACTAGGAATTTAAGCTTTACTATATATAATACACTTGATTGGCTTTTGGCCGAGTGCTGCAAGCAAATGCAGGACCATTGCAATTGGAGTTTTCATGGTTATATCAACAGCCACAGATTATGGCCAGCTTGTAACTATGTAATTGACGGAATTTTGGTACATTCAGTCCGATACCAACCAAACATTGACTCGAGAAGCCCTGTGGACGCTAACGATAAGTATGAGATCATTTGTTGCCGAGTGAGCGCCACCTTGACACTCACCTTTGTTGGGAGCCTCGGGAGGAGGAGGATAAATGATCAGATCTTGTTTTGCAAGAGGGGCCTTAAGTTTCTGATATGCGATGATTTGCAGACATCTTATTGTAATAGTAATAGCTTTAGCTATAGAAATCTGGATGCAAATGCCCTTACGGTCTTTTTTGTGAAGTTGAGAGGGCATCACTGCAACTCGAGTCTTAATGATCCTTGGATCATGAACATTTGTATTACTTTTTTTTGGTTGGTTTATATATGAGGTGGGGCCCTCGTTGACCCTACGGCTCTCTGTCGGTTCCTTTTAAAAATTTTTTTTTTTGCTAAATGAATTTGACTTTAGTGAATCACTAGGCCTCAATAATACTAATTAGGACCAATTTAGTAAATTTAGGTTTTTTAACTTGTATTTGATCAACTAATTATAACAAATGAAATTAAATAGGTTTATATTCAAATCCTGCAATATCATGAACCGAATCCGGTTTTCAGGACCAAAACCTTCGGTTAATCAAGCAGTTTTCGGTTCTAAAGTGGTCCGAACCTTGCTGGTTTTAAGGGGTCTTTCGGACCGGCTACGTTGCCCATGGCAACGCCACCTTTGAAGAAGTTGGATCAATTGATCCCATTGAGAAAAAAATAATTAGTTGTGTATATACATACTTTTATATGTTTTGTATTTTTTTGTTTTAAAAATAATATTTTTGACTCCACATAAAAAAAATAAATGAAAATCTCCCTAATGATACTCTAGATATTAAATAACTCTAAATAACACAAACTTTGTAATTTTCTTCAATTTCAAAACATAAGAATATTTGTTAACAATAAAAATAAGGAGATGAGTGATTATTTAATAGTTTTGGAGTATTTGCAAAAATAAGTTTGTGCTTAATTTAAGACTAGAATCCAGAAGCAGGACATGCTTATAGATTCTCTTATATATTATACTGGTTTCTCAACATTTATATAAAATATTATTTTGAAAATAATATCCTTATTAAAATATTAATATTTTTAAATTAACATTTTAAATAGAAATACAACTCTATTGTTTATATGTTCATTACATCTTTTATTTATTTTTATTATTTATATCTTCTTTTGTCTCTTCTCATGAGAATTTCGTAATTTCAAAAGTCTCTTAACTAAAAAATCTACAATTACAACTTACAAGGTAAATTTAATTTTTCTTAATTTTTATAACTTTATAAATAAAGGTACACAAAATAATTTTATGTTTGATTAATTACAAATAATCTTATACAAAATCATAATAATGTATAATAAATTTATATCAATATAATACTCAAACTATATTATAATGCCCATAAATACTTTAAAATATTTAAGTATAAAAGTGATTGCTCACTTTTATTTGCACTTATTTTAGTAATACTCTCTTAGAGAGAGATATATTTAGTACAATTTTAATGTATAGTTATTATTTTTTGAAAGAATCGGTCGAAAGACCGTGAAATTTATAACAAGAACCCCACCTCATATATAACCAAGCGAAATAAAGTTTGTAAACATTGCCTAAGAGAGATGTATTTAGTACAATTTTAACCTCTAGTTATGAAGTAGAATTTGCAAAAACCTCCTTAGAGATATGTATTTAGTTACAAATAAAATTGATAATAGTAAATATAAATATTTTTTTGCAAATAATATATATTTTTTATTAGTAATTAAAATTTTGAGATAATTTTCAAATAAATATTTTAAGTAAAATATTTTATTTTTTATTATATATTTTTTATTAATTATTAAATTATTTTAATCCCATTATTCGACAAAGATGGAGTCTCCTTTATATGATGCAGGTCATCTGTTGAGCCGGTCGGATCGGTCGGTTCGGTCCGGTTTTCAAAACACTGACTTTATATGAGTTCTTGTTGGCTTATATTTAGAAGAAAATTTGAGCCATTCGGGTCGCAACCAATAACCGGCCACCGCCACCGCCATCGCCACCGCCGCTGCTGCAGATGGCCGAAGAAGAAGTGATGGTAGAATTGGAGGCAGTCCAGGCAGTCTATGGAGATGATTGTCACGTCATCGAGCCCTGCCCGCCGCATCTCCACGTTCACCTTAAGCCGCGCACTGCCGAGGTCTCATCACAACAGGTAATCAATTCTTTTGGAAATTTTTGTGAAGTTGATTGTGTTTATTCTAAGACCAAATAAAGAATTTTCCTATTTTGCTAATTCTGCGATGGGTTGGTTGTCACTTATCAGTTGTCTGGTTGTGTTCTTGTTTGATAGTTCTAGGGGTTTTGCTATGCTTTTGTTATACACTTTATGATATTGAATGTATAATCTATTAAAGACTTTGCGAAAGTTGATTGTGAACATGTGTAGTTCTGAGGAATGGTTGTCTGGAATTAACTGAATGTCCTTCATTTTTAGGTGTATGTTTATATTATGAAGTGCATAAAAGAGATGTCTTTGCCTTTTGATGTTGAGAAATTATAAGATAAAGAAACTTGTGTAAGTAAAGATGGACTCGGGGTCCGATGACTTCAGATTGTCCATTCCCATATTCATGCTAGAGGTAATCTCAAATCTCAGGGCTCTTGATCCTGTCAGCATAAAACACTGCCGGTGCTGCTTAATGGTGTGCGGATATTTATGTAATTTGTGGACCAAAGAGAAGCAATTGAATGAATTAGCTCCTTTATTGTTATTTCTTTTTGAGTTTGTTATTTATTGGCAAATATATGTGATTGCTTAGTCCTTGTTGATTTTCTTGATACATGCTAAATTTCATCATCCCTTTCGTTGGTTCTATTATTTATTTACTATGTAGTGTATATAGGCTGGTAGAACTTAAGTACTTTCCTTTCCATGAAAGGTTTTTGAGATAATAGGAATGACAATGCTTTGGTATGCAGTTTGTGGAAGCAACTATCGGAATGCGTGCTGGTCCTCAGGTAACTATGTGTTCCAAAGTACATATTTAAATTCACACTTGGATACTTCATCAATTTTGAATATAAAATTGTGGGGTGGCTCTGTGACAACTGGTTACTCAATCAATTGCTATTTGCTGATGGGACAGCGAAAGATTCTACTGGAGCTCATTTGGTTCCTGTTTTGTTTTACTTTGATAAGTGTTTCATACTTCCATCATTGTTGTATAATCCTGCTCGGTTAAATCTCTCTTCTATTTCATTCTCAATAGACGTGCTTGACAGTGCGGTTATCATGAAATAATTGATAATAGATTAGAGAAAATGTTAATGCAGTTGTTTTTCACTATTTCCTGTGGCAGTACCCTGAAGAGCCACCAGAGATTAGTGTTATTGATTCTAAGGGTCTTGATGAGCAGAGACAGAAGCATCTTATTGCTAGTATCCGTGACAAAGCTCTTGAACTTGCCTCCTGTTTGATGCTTGTGGCCCTTTGTGAGGTAAAATATTATGCAGTTCAGATCAATTTCTCTTCTTCTTCTTTTAAATTCCAGCGGAGTCGGTGCTAACTAGCATGTTTTACCACGTCATGTCTTGATTTCAAAATTAGTGTTGTGGAGCAGGGGAAATGGGGCATGCAACTGACCTAAATTTTCTTTGTATTCCATCGTTAATTCTTACTAATTTTATCCATAGGCATTTTATATATGGCTGCATTCTCATCAAAGTATCCATTGCAAGTTGTTAATAATTCGAACAATGTATTAGGAAGCAGTAGAGAGGCTTTCAAGTATGAACCACCCTGATGGAGACTGCCCATTATGTCTATACCCACTAGTTGACGATGAAGCTGGAAACAGTACAGCGTCCTTTATGAAGTTAATGTCTTGTTTTCATTGCTTTCATTGGTAAGTACTAATAATGGTTGTCATTTTCTTATTCATCCCATTTGGAAGGGGAATATGGATTTTTTCAATTTATATTTTCCAACTGTTGCAGTGATTGCATCTTGAGATGGTGGAATTGGACCCAGCTGCAAAGTGACGAGGAGAATAAAAGCTCATTGTCTTCAACTACTTCAAGGACTATGCTAGACCAACAAGGTCTGCTTCCACGCAATACACTGTTGTACTTGGTTTTTGTTTTTCTGTCTCTTTGGTTTTCTTTCTTTTTTTTCGGTTATATTTTTTAAGTTCTCAGGAGAAATTTGGTTCTAATGGTATTACAGCAACTTCATTTTTCTTGTTTTGGTTTCAAATGCCTGTGATTAATTTAGTTACTCTTATACTTGTTTTAAATATTGTATTTTCTCTTGTTATGTAATTGTTTTAATAGTTCCGCACCTTTTCCAGCATTAGGAGGCCAATTTTGTTCCATTGTCCAATTAATGTGCCCATTTGTATTTGGTCCTTGTTCTATGTATTATTTGAGCTGTTTGACTTGTTCTTTCCTCTCAACTCTGATGTATGATTGTTGGCTTGCATAGGCATGCAGAAAATGATGGAAGATGGTATGGGGAAATGCCCCGTGTGTCGTAAAGTTTTTCTCACCAAGGATATTGAACACGTCCTTGACTTGGTTGGAACTGGTGGTCAATCGGTATGTTAAATAAGCCCTTAGCAGTGGTTTCTCTGTTCTGTTTACTTTTGGTATTTTCTATGTTTGGATAGTTATTCTCAAAGGGTGAGGATAAACATGTAGTCTTAGTGGAGCGTTTAAAGCTCATTGACCAATAAATTTATCCCCTTGCTGCCTCGGGCCAAAAGTTCATAAGCTCATCAATCTTTCGGTCCTTTATATATTTAGGCTGCAAATGTTTCAACTAATTAGTATGCAGGGGAAGGGTGGACTGTGAAATCCTGCGGATAGAAAATTAGTTGCTGCGCTCTAATAATAGTGGGAAAACATGGCTCAAGTTTTAGCGTCTGTCTATTAATCTGTTATTATTTCATGGGAAGCAACTTCCTTTTGATATGCTGTGACCCGTGATTGTCTCCAAGTATATCTCTCATGATTTCGTATTTTGCTGTATGTGTGCGCTACAGTCCGCATCGTGCAACTTCATGAAAATTTCTTGTATATGATATTAAACCACCATAGTGACATAGGTGGTTAAATTTACAACACAATCAATAATCTGATGAAGCATATTATCTTTTCAATTGAAGTAACAAAAGAAGTTTAGTTGCTCATGAATTTCTGAACTCCAGCAATTAAATGTATCCTCACTCGATTTCACTTTCGTTCTTTCTCATCCATCAAATGCCATCTTTTGCATGCAAATTGAAGTAATCGATGTTTACTGGCCTGCAGGAACCCTATGGAAATGAGATCGATGAAGACCTTCTTCATTCGGATTCCGAGAAGATTAGGAGAGAGAAATTCGAGGCCGTATTAAAACTTCAGCAAGAAAATAGTGGCTTAATTGAGCCTAAGAAAAATGCCGTCTTATTGCCAGGTATGTTTCTTCCCCAACCAGTGGCATTACCCTCAACAGAATCCGATGCGATACAGAACGACCCACGAAACAAGAATCCAGCAGCCAAATCTGATACCAATCCCGGAAGTTCCCGCAGTAGGCCTGGACCCAGAAAGCACAACAATTCTAACACAAGGAGGCACAGGACACAAAATCCAAGCAAACAAGTCAATCAGTGGGTTAGGAAAGCAAATGTTCCTGGAAAATGAAAGATTTTCTGTCATTCTTTTTGGGAGCTTCTTGAGTAAAACTAAGAAGCAAAACTATGTTGAGGTAAATTTGCGGTATATGTAAGTAAATTTAATGTCTTGAAATAGTGTTTTCCATTGATTGTTGGTATCAAGAATTACTAAAATATACAAACAACTCTGTCTTGAGATTGTATCGTTGGGAGGGCAACTGTGTCGCTCATTCCTTGCTAGGCATGCAGTCTCGGCCAGCATTAGTGCTTGTTTTTGGCCGACTGTCGTGGCTCATGCGGTCTCGGCCAGCGTTAGTGCCTGTTTTTTGCCGACTGTTGTGGCTCGTTATTTGCAGTCGGAGATTGTTGTGACTTGATCTTTGTGGTTGCCTCCCAAAAAAAAAAAAGGGTCGTGATTACGAAATAAACAAAGCAAGTATTGTTGGAATAAGTGGGCCACAAAGTGTAGTTCTGAGCAGCTGGGTTTTAAAGGCCCATGGGCCGTTGTAATTTATTTTAGTTCAGTTTTGAAAGTTTGGGCCTAGATTGTTTTGGGTTTGTTTTATTAAGGCTGTTGGGGATCAGACGATGGTAAATAAAAAAATTCTGTAGTTCGTAATTATAAATATTATAATTCAAAATAAACGAATGGGATATTAAAAAAAGTTTGATACGTTAAAATTTAAATCTGATTTTTAATGATATTTTATTAAATTAATACAAAAGATAATAATAGAGATAATTAAAAACAACCAGCAGGAGTACCTTTCTTTTTCTTTTTTTTTTTTAAGCACACACGCACACCCAAAAAATATTAGTAAAAATAACTAAAACATCCAACAAGTGGTATAGTAATGTCGTATCGTTTTGAGCTTATATATTGATAGGGAGACATACACTTAAATGGTTGAATTCGGCTCAACACATTGAAATTGATTACAAAACCATATAATAATAATAATAATAATAATAATAATAATAATAAAATTTGAAATATGTATTATTGTAATTAGCAAAAATCTTTCATTATTTTCTTAAAATGATGTCACTTTTAACATTTTCTTTTGAATTTTTAACTGCAGATTCACGGGGAAAAGCAATAAAAACTTCTTTAATTAGCAAATGAATATTACATATTTATGTTCGATTTGTATATAATAAAATTATTATTAATCAGGTCCGATCTTCCGTAGAATCTGAAATAATTCAGATTTACTATTAATGAATTCCGTATTCCACATAATGCTCATAAGAAACACAACCTAAGACGTGTGATTATGACCCAAGTGAGAATAATTGGTAATTTCCATGTATCACATTGTAACACAATTCAAATTGCGGAAAATTCTTATATGAACACACGCACATATGACCATGTGAGATTATGCGTCGCTTTATCATCCAAGATAATTTTACTCTTTTAAATGCCAAAGTATCGAAGCTGGAAATAACTCCCACTTTCACTTAAAATCGATTCTATCTATTTTAAGACGACTAATTTTCAACATTATCAATCTGCCATACTGATAGTCCATTAGTATTAACGGAAATCTTGTTTCAGATTACATAAGGAAATTTGAAATATCCCTTAAATTACATTTAGTGAAAATGATGAGAATATTGAAGTACTGTAATATCACAATTTGATATTATTTTTATGAGAAATTTAACTTTAAAATTATCCTCGTAAAGTGCTATTCAATTGTTTCCATATAAACAACGTGATTCTGCGTAAAAAAAACACTAAATTTGTCGTTCAGACCCGCGTTATATTTCAATAGCCAAAAAGTAAATAATTACAATTTGTATGGCATAATTCATTGTGGTCGACCAATAAACATGCACATGTCTTTTCATGACTTTTTGTTCCTCTAAATTGCTGAAATCCCTGAGTTACATCATAACAAGATGTGTGTACTGATTTTGACCCTTGTTTAAAAACAGACATATGTGAACAAATTGTGCAAACATTTGACAAGCCATCCAAGCATGGCTTCAGTAAAGAAGGTTTTCAGGTAATATAATGGTACACCTGTAGCTTTTCTCCTGACATTTCTTGTCCAACTTTTTTTATGAACTGGTAAAATTAGCAAGTAAAATTGTGTTTATCATAAACAAATTTAATTAAAACATATCTGATCTAAGTCTTCACTAGTGTATGGAAGTTGAAGTTATATTTGGCCTTCAATTCTTTTGTTTTACTAATTTATAATCACGGATACCCAATGTTTAAGTACTCAAATAAAAAAAAATTAAAAAAAAATCCTCTCAGTTGAGACTTGAGAGTAATTTGTAAGTAAAGTGTTATTTATAAGTCGCTTAGGAATGTATGTTTTATACAAGAAAACGTGTTATTTATAATTTTTTTAAGGATATCTTTTGTAGCACATATTTCGATATTTTCTTAATTTTTTCATAATTGAATCAAATTTTAAAGGTATTAGTAACTTTTCATTTATTTATTTCCAATTTGAATTTTTTTAAAGGAATCGCTGTAGGGTTTTAGGAGGCCCTCTTATATAGCAAACCAAGTTTGTTTTGCAAATTTTAAATTATTATTAATATTATTATTGTTGCTGTTGTTGGTTCTATTGCCAATTTATATAGACATCACTCGATGAT
>JBBMKE010000011.1:2778474-2791047 GCA_037834125.1 Lippia alba | reverse complement strand
TCTAATCATACTTTGAAAGATCAATCTACACGAATTGTGATTAGAAAGAAAACTGGAATAGTAATTGGGATTAAGGATGTTTACAAACCGAATCAAACCCAGCTTTGCTATTTGTTTTCTAATAGAGATTGGAATTAAACTTTTCAAATTTGAATTTAAGTTGGCTCGACTCAATATGTTCACGAACCCACTCAATTCTAGCCCGAGCCTGACTCGGCCAAACCGGTGTAATGAAGGACCGAGTGTTTTGCACTTGTCGTATGGTTGGTGGAAATTTTGATTGGTTAGCTTCAGCCAAACCAGGTCTGAGCTAGAATTTTTCGGAGATAGAAAGTGTGACGAGTTAAAAATTTCCAAATATTGACAGGGTATTTATAGGAAGCTATCAAAAGTTGTTTTTAGGTAATTTTGACTATAATTTACTTTCAATTATTATACAGTAGTAGGTCTGAAAGATTACATTTAAAGCCGATCGGAATTGAAGTTAAAAGTTTAAAATAGTCTTTACCAACTTCTAGTACTAGGTCATTAAATATTGTTGGCGTTTTTTGACTTTTTTCTTTTCTTTGCGGTTATCATTCACACGCTTCCATCTTTTACATTAACGGTTGATAATAATAATTAATTAGATATCCGCGCAGCTGCATGGAAATTGGAAAAAAAAAAAAAAAAAGGAATACGTTGTTAGAATAATAAAATGAATAATAAATAAAAAGAACAAGAAAGAATTTAAGAGAATAGAACGAATGGAAAAATAAAATAAAATAAGAATTCAAGAGACTAAAATGATTTTTTCTTAGATCTCTGTCAATATAATAAGATAAAAGTTAGGGTTCAATATATTTGGATGTGGCACAACATATGGAGAATTTTTTAAAACTTATGGTAAGTTGTCACCTGATACCCTTTTGTCAAAAAAAAAATTATAAGAAATAAATTATATATATAAATCAAAAAATTTAAATATAATCAATAGATATTATTTCCGGATAGTGATGTAAGTTTAATTTTAAATTACATTTATGTGGTTCGAATTACCTCCAACAAAACGGTATACTTGGGGTGGGGGAATGTTTCATATGGTGTCCACAATTACATGACAGATGTCATTTCTTAGGGTATCTACATTTTAAAGTGTTTATAATTATATTATGATATTGTCAAAATATTTCTAAGTGTAGAGCGCTAAAATCTCCAACAACGTGATTATAACATAATAAAGTTACGTTTCGTTTTGAGGTGTTCACAATTATATTAAAGTCAGATATCTTTAAATTTGGATATTAAGATAGGATATTTTTTACTTTGGATTTAAAGTAGTTTTAATTATCATGACCAATTGTTCCAAATATTACTGATTACCATATTAACAATAAATACATCGATTTAAGAAAATTGAAAAATTAAAAGATTTAACAATGAAAATTTAATCTCTCTCACAAGGAATTAAATCACTTTTTGAATGAGGTTCCCCAACAAAAGGAACCATTTCGATGGTACTCAATTGAAATAGAGCATAATCTGAACCATCCATTTATATACGTAATGCGTGTATATAAATAGAAAAATAAAAGCACAAATTTAAAACAAGAATTTCTAAACCCTCATCTCTCAAGCTTATGATCACTACACGCATGAAAGAATTAAAAATATTTACATACTAATTAGACATTTAATTAACAACAAATCAAAATCAACCATATGAAAGTATTATACGAAGGGTTAAACTTTGTTTGTACCCTAATGTGTAGGATAATTTGTACTTTAGTATTCAACTTTTAGAATTTAAGGATTTTATGTCCAATCTTTGATATTTTGTTCACTTTAATGTCCAACTTTAAAATCCTGCGAAATATTCCGACCAAGATGAATTTTTAAGGCTAAATCAATAATTTTAATTCTTTACAAAAAAAAAAAAAAAGAAAGAAAGAAAAACCTCTTCTGGAACAATCCGGGTTGCATTGGAATTCAATTTGGACTCCACCAACTGCCGCAGGCCCCAGCTCCGCCGTGCTTCTCTGCATTTGGCAGCAGTTTCTCGACATCTTAGTTCTCAGTCTCACCGTCTCCCTCTTGGAGTCCTTCTACTTCGTAGCACATAATCTTTGCTATTTCATCTACATCTTCGCCGCCTGGATATCCTTCATCTTCTCGAGCAATGAACCCCTCACTGGCCTTGATTACGACGTCATCGTGCCCCTCCACGGTGTTTTGAGGGCATTGAAGATTCTCTTCAAGATTCCTCTTATGGTGCGTTGCTAAATATTATTAACGAGACGAATACACCAAGGCATAAGAAGAAAAAAATAGGGTTTTTGATGATTTGGGCATTTTTTTTAAGTTATAGTTACGATTTAGAAATTGCGGTTTACTGTTGCCGTTGTCGTGATTAGGAATGTTGGATTGATTGTAAGCTTGCATTTTGGCTAGCCAATCTCAAACTACTCTTCTTTTCTCACTTAATTTCGATCTTTCAGATTTGGGTGCAATCGTTGGATTAATTCACAACATTTCAGAACTATTTGTATGCGTGCAATTTGGTGTACTGATATGCGTGTGTGATTTTTTGCCGTGTGTGGCGGTTCGATTTTGATGGTGGGGCGAAGAAGACGACGGTGACAATGGTGATGCAATTCTCACATTCGTGTGCGTGCAATGGTGATGGTAGAGCGATTTTTAGGAGAGTGTGTCTGCAATGGTGGTGGTGCTAGGATTCTAGTGGTGTGAAGCAGGCAACAAATGCAGCGGCGATGGTGCAAAGTTGGTGGCGATGGTGATGTGAAGACAACGTTCTTTTTCTTTTCTTTTCTTTTTTAAAAATTTTTATTGGATGAAAGATTAAAATACTGATTTGTCATTAAAAATTTATCTTGACCAGAATATTTCGCCGAATTTTAAAATAGCACACCACAATAAAAAAATAATCAAAAGTTTAACATCGAACACTATCTTTTAAAATTAAGAAAGAGTTCTCAATTTATTAATTTTTATTACTTTTTAAAGGTTGAATATGAAAGTGCAAATCACTCTAAATATTAAATTTTGTCAAAGGTTTTCAAGAACCATTTGATGAATTTCCTTACCAAAAGAAAAAAAAAGAAGAAGCATATTTTCCATATAAGGATGCAAGGAAATGAACGGGTCCAAAAGAAATTCCCGAAGAAATTAAACTCTAGAACACTCTTTCCCAAAAGGTTACGACATCTGGTAACGTGGCAGTAGCTGGTTGGGCAATGTTGCCGTCAGGCAATTCCAGGTTTAAATGCGGACCGTCCGTCCACATTCTCCGGCCACATGATTGGACCTGGGCCGTACGATCATTCAAATGTGGGCCCCACCACCTTCTCCGATCAGCGACAGCGGCGGCGGCAGATGATTGCAGTTTCTTCTGTTTTTCCAGTTATGCACTGCCTTTGTCCCTACCAACCGTAGCACAATTAGCATTTAATTTTATGTCACTTTTTTCCCATCCCTATTAATGTATACACACATAATAATTACGCTTTACCAACTTCCAGCTCCTAATTTTTACAATTAATAATCAACCCCAAAGTTTGTGATTTCACACCTTTAGATTTTAATTATAATTAATTTTCCTTTTCAAATAATTTGATATATTGTTAGGTATTTCTTTATTAAAATTTTGCTATCAAAATATAAAAGTATCTTGTATTTAAAATACATCCAGAAATTTAAACATTTCTTAAACTTGTGATTGCTTGAAGGGTTAGTAAATTCAATAAAATATTGATGAGGGGTCGAACGCCGTGACGAAAATAGGTCTACGAGATTAGGGTTATGTACAGATGAGGACTTCCAATTTCGGTTGCTGATACCATATGTATCTATACTATTATATCAAATGATAGACCCTTAAAGTAACCGTTTCGGTCTTTTGAACTCTAAATTTTTCTAAATTTTTTTTCCTTTTATTTTTTGTCACTCTCTCAAGTCTCAACGTGTTATTTGTATTTATTTATCTCTTAACTTCTCTATTTTTTATTTTCTCTCATTTTACTTTAATTCATTCTATTATATATTTTATTCTTTCTCTATATTTTCTAATCTCTACTTAGTACTATCGTTTAAATATTTAATTATATCAAAAATAGATATTAAAAGAAATAATTTAATATATATTTAGATAACCATAATTTTATTATTTGCATAAACATAGAGTGTGCCGAGATCACTAGTATAAGAATTATTTTGGAGTTAGGAGTTACTGAGCCATACCAAATGAGTTCGAATTGGGAATAATTTTTTTTCTGAGTTAATCTGAATCTTGTCGAGGTTTTGAAGATTGATTCAATCATCATAACTTAAAATTCTGGTCTTAACTTGATTGTCGTCGTCGTTAGCTGTCTAAATATGTTCTCAAATGAGACTTTTAATGCTAGAATATGTATTTCTAGAAATCTAAATCCTTGGTTGGGGCCTAGATGTTTGGATTGGCGTGTTGCTATGTTTCTTTATCTTGGCAACAATAAATGATTAGGTGGGGTCTCGCTAATAACACCATGAATTAACTAATCGATTTCTTTAAAAAAAAAGGAATAACTAAAACTTCATAACTTGTATGTGGTTCCGTCATTGGTCACACATGGTCAATTAGTTAGAGGTTAGTACAATATTTATTAAATAATCTATCTAAATATTTGAAAAATATTACATATAAATTGGTGACAACGTATGATACAGGTATCCAACGTGTATCATGTAATCGTACACCAAGACCTTACTTACGTCACCGTGCTACTATATAAGTACTCAACTGAATCATTATGAATTCAAAACTATGGTATGACTTATCCCTCTCCCGTTCCTACTACATAAATTGCGCATTGGCCCAACACCTCACACTTTATTGATATGTACCATTACTTTATGACATTATATAAAGCCCCTCTCATTTCCTCCTAAACTGAGGGAGCTGAACAGTCTACTCAATTCCCCACACCATAATCACATTCATATATTTTCCATATTCAATTTTACTTATATTAATTTGCCAAACTATGAGAATCTCAACTACTAAACTAGTACGGTACTCATGCACCTCATCATCATCAAATATCACACACCAACAACATATCCTCAGTACTACAAACCCCACAAAGTGTAGAAATGCCCTCAACATGAGCATCGCTACTCAAACCCCTGGAAATTCGACACACTTCTCCGTCGGCTCCAAGCTGGTCAAGAACTCGATGTGGGCCGACCCGCCCGAACCCGTGAAGATCAACAAGAGGTGGATGGATTACCAAGGGTTCGGGAATTGGGAAGGGTTGCTCGATCCCCTCGATGATAACCTACGCGGTGAGATAATTAGGTATGGCAATTTTGTGGAGGCAGCTTATAGATCGTGTGATTTTGACCCGTCTTCGCCGTTGTATGCGATGTGCCGGCACCCTAGAAGGAAGCTTCTTGATGAGTCGGGGTTTCCGGGGACCGGTTATCAGGTTACCAAGAATCTAACCGCCACGTCGGGTATAAAGTTACCCGAGTGGGCGGAACGGGCTCCGAGTTGGATGGCCATGCAGTCGAGCTGGATTGGTTACGTGGCGGTTTGCCAGGACAAAAAGGAGATTTCCAGACTCGGGAGACGCGACGTGGTGATTGCATTCCGAGGCACGGTCACGGGGCTCGAATGGCTCGAAAATCTTCGTGCAACCTTAACACCGGTACGGGATATGGAAACGGGCGGAGCCCTCAACCCGGATACGGATCCATATCCCGGTCCAGATCAGCCAATGGTGGAGACTGGGTTCTTGAGTTTGTACACCTCAAGCTTCAAAAACAAACCGAGTTTGCAGAAGCTACTGAGACAAGAAATAAGAAGAATCCTGGAAAAGTACGGCGATGAACCGTTAAGCTTCACCATCACCGGCCACTCACTAGGGGCGGCGCTTGCCACACTCGCCGCCTACGATATCAAGAAAACGTTCCGGAACTCGCCGTTGGTCACCGTCATCTCGTTCGCCGGTCCCCGCGTCGGGAACATGAGCTTCAGGTGCCGTTTGGAGAAACAGGGCACCAAGATCCTGAGGATTGTTAATTCCGACGACGTCGTAACCAAAGTCCCCGGTTTCGTGATCGACAATAATGAAGATCAGAACCACCGCCACTCCGGCCAGTACATGGCGGCGGCGGCGGCGAATTTCTCAGGGTGGGTGCAAAAACTGGTGGAGGACACGCGGTGGGTGTACGCCGACGTCGGCTGCGAGCTGCGGCTGAGCAGCCGCGACTCGCCGTACTTGAACGGAATCAATATGGCGACATGCCATGATTTGAAGACGTATCTTCATCTCGTTAATGGTTTCGTGGGCTCAAACTGCCCGTTTCGAGCCACTGCAAGAAAAATGATGAACAAAAATTTGGTGAGAAATTAAAATTCTGGTTAATTAATCGCATCAAAGTAAAACTAAAACCCTTAATTAATTTCTTTCTTTTCTTTTATATCTTCTCTTTTTTCCTTTTTGTGCATGAAATTTAGTTTGTAGGGGACGCAGCAAGACACGTCTAAACATGTATAGAGACGAGCATTTTTCACCAATTACTAGGGTGGATATATTGTACAAAATAGATGAGAAAAACCCCATTAATCCATATTTAAAAAATTTTAGTTCAAGCTGAATTTGGACAGATTCGAATTAATTACACGACATTCATGTCCAAAAATGTACATACATTAACATCTTCGCACCAATTCCTTAGTTAGATGTTTTTCTTGATATGTAATATGAACAATTAATGGGTAATTGGATGGTTTAAAATTATTATTTCACTTTGGTACTGGTGACTTATTATGATATACAGGTGTAGAATGTAATACAAGAACCCCGTTAATATTCCAAGAATTCTAGCTAGTTTAGAGTTTAGACTAAGTTCGACCAAATTACTTAAATAGAAAACGGTTCGGCCACCATGTGGTTTTTTTTATAAAGGAAATCGGCGACGAGCCGTGAAGTTTTATCGAGGTCTCTACCTCATATATAAACTACCAAAGTCGAAAGAGTACAACCACATGGTTCGGGCACCATGTGGTTGGTTAAAATTAACTAGGATGGTTGCAGGAGTAGGTGGTCTTATTTGTGATGAACGTGGTCGATGGTTGTTTGGGTTTTCGCACAATTTAGGTGGAGATATGAGAATATTATTGTAGAGTTAGATTCAACTATTGTGGTTTTACACATTATAAGTTTTTGAGGGATTATCATTTGGAAAATATTATCATAAACTATCGTAAGCGGCTCAACATGTTGTAGGAGAGTAAGATCACTCACACTAAATAATAGGATAATGTGTGTACACATGCAAAGACTAATCAGGGCAACGGGATTAGGACACCCAAAACCTAATTTTACTTACATGACAATGGTATTGAACCTTCATTGGGTGCATGACAATCTTCATAATTCGCGCTAATGTAATGAGGTCTTTTATAAAATAAAAAAGGGTGAGCTAGTTCATCTGACTATCCTACTACAAAAGCTCAATTACTACGCAGTCTATCTAAATTTTAAAATAGGATGGCAACGAGCCGAGCCGAGCCTTGGTCTTTTCTCCCGGCTCGGGCTCGGCTGGACCAAGGTTCGAGGCAGGCTCGGTTCGGCTCGAGGCTCGGGCATATTAGATTATTTTAGATAAAAAATTAGTTTTTTAAATTATTTAATATATTTTTATATATAATAATATATATTAAATGAATATATATAATAAATATATTACTTTTTTATTCATTTTGTATAAAAATTAATAAATATATGTATAATATTATATATTTTAAAAATATTTATATATATAAAAATTTTAAAATTATTTTTTTAATTAAATAAATGGGCTCGCGAGCCGCAAAACAAGACTCAAAGGGCTTGAGTTCGGGCTTGGTTCGGCTCGGCTCGCCTGGCTCCCGAGCTGGCTCGGCTCGTTGTCATCCCTAGTCAAGCGCGTGAATCTCTGAGCATGCGCGTAGCCTCTCTTTTTCACAGATTGAATTCATTTTTAATCACGACAGAGGGATGCGATTAACTTATATTACAATTTTGACACACTACTTTTTTCTTTTTGGTTTTCTTAAATAGAAAATTATGCTCCGTTATTTTCTCCTATAGATTAAGATATGTGATCATGCTTAATTTGAATTAAAAAGCCCAATATAAATTAACTCAAATTAAGTCATAAAAATTACATTCACCTATGAAACGCTAATATGATCAAAAGCGGAATTTTGTTAATTATATCATAAAACTAAGTTGATATTCCCAAACTTCCAACTTCTTATTTTGATACTTTATAGAACTCCTTAAAAAGGAAAAAAGATTCTAGACTACTAACCAACATGATACATGATAATACAATATTGTTGGTAAATCCATTATGTTTAGTTCTATTAGAAATTCTGATATTGTAAATTGAACAATAGATCTGGATCAGTCAAATACTTGATCCTATCAGTGAATTAAGTTGGATTTGGGCTATCAACATGAGTCGGCTTTGATATGGTTCGTGAATGGGTTTAATCAGGCCAATTGGTTTGGGTCTAATTGATTAAATGATTTTTTTTCCAAGACAATGACTCAGAGTTTAAATTTTTTCGAAAAATCTGGAAAAAAAAAGACCGGGGAATTTGTATACTTCAACCTCAGACTAATGATCCAAAATATATTCAAATTCTTTCATGTGCACACCAAGAGCATTAGTACATACACTCACTTGCAGAATGATCAACTCCCAGATTTATATTGAACAAAGCCAAGCAATTATAACCACACACAGATATGCAAACATAATAACTGCATACTAATTAATTAACAGCTACGCCATTATAACTAATCAAGTGCGAGGCAGCAATGTTCAAAATATATTACAAAATCATCTACATATGACATAACCATGTTTCATAAATCATAAGACAGAGGATACCTGATTGTTTGGGAAATAACTACACATTTAGCATCAACCTTCATAATTTAGATAAGAAAGTAGCAAAACAAGGGAGTTACTATGGCCAAGATTTCCAATACCATTCATTAAAGAGCATTTTCCAATGCCAAATGCACCATGTCACACTTCTCCTCTTCTGGGAATTCAAAGAAAATATCCATTTGCTCCTCTTGACTTGCAAGAACACTTGCCGCTCGCACACGTTCGGCTCGAGTCAGAGTTACAGGCAGATTTTTGATAGTCTCGTATAGCCTTTTCCGATTAGCTGTGGCACGAGGTTCAGTGCGTAGAGCTTTCGCCACCTGATGAATAGCCTCTATGGCCTTCTCCCACATGCTTGTAATAACATCCACCATTCCTTTTTGGTTTCGACCCGTTTACGCTTCCCGTTATCAGCATCATCAAACTCCAGTCTACGTCTTTTTGGTTTGAAAACAGCAAGCAACAAGACTGTGTCCGTTAACATCCCAAGGAGGACAAATCGTAGCAATTGTAGGATTAGTAGTTTTTTAGCGGTTTCCATGTTGTCCTGTTCGATAGAGATTAGAATCATGCATCAGGGAAAAATTAAGCCAACATAGCTCATGACTAACTTGAAGGCATAAACTAGCATAGCCAATTAGTAGAAAAGGCATTAGAAAAGGCCGAATTACTGTGAACATTTTACTTACCAACAGTAACATTAATAACAATATAATGCAAACGGTTCTATGTGGGGAAAAAATCATATTGGAAAATGAAAATAATGGAACCTCTCTTGAAGCATAAAAAATGGGTAACTAAGACATACAAGATTTGCACAATGGAAATTTTTTGGTATAAAATGAATCTTAAATTAGGAAGGAGACGGGCACCTTACCGATGAAACTAAAGACGAGTTGGGTGTATTCTTTCTGCTTCTGCAACTTGGTCAAGAAAATCGAAATTAGACCCGACGAAATGGGAAGAATCTCAAACACAATACAATGATACATACTCACCAAAATACATAACTTAACAATAGGTAAAAAAAAAAAGGGGAAATCTAGGTTGAACAATACCTTCAAACAATGTGTAGGAGCCCTTCAATTGAGAATGAATTGGAATGTTGAATTTCTTGAATGCTTTAGTTGCTGTTTCGCCTGATAGCAGGAAAGTAAAACGATTTTGCTGAAAATGAAATAAAGGCGGGAAGAAGATGGTGAGGCAAGAGGGAATCCA
Organism: Lippia alba; assembly: GCA_037834125.1. Lineage (NCBI taxonomy): Eukaryota > Viridiplantae > Streptophyta > Magnoliopsida > Lamiales > Verbenaceae > Lippia > Lippia alba. The sequence continues at coordinate 2,780,901 of JBBMKE010000011.1, read as the reverse complement.
AAATGTGGGCTATTTAAATAAAAACATTGTTTTCTTTATTAATCTTGGGCCTTAGTATAAAATAAAATAGGGCCTTCTATCTTTTCCATTAAACATAACAAAATAGGATTTTATATAATTTAAACCCCTTTTCCAGCCAAACTAAACATTTTTATAGTTAAAAAACCCCCCTGCCCCCTATTCGAGTCCGGCTCGGCTCGATTGCTGAACAATTAGCCGGAGAATTTAAAATCAACGGCTCAACGTCGGCAATCCTTGGACCTAATTTCTGAATCATTCCCTAGGGTTCTTCATAAACAATTGAAATCAAGGTAATCGCAGCTGAGACAGACAGTATGGCTGTAGTTGAAGACGTAGAGCCAGAACTTAAACCGCAGCAGAAAAAGCCGGAATCTGAAGATGACAAAAGGCAATTCAGGTTGAAACGTTGCGCTTGCATCAAAGTCCTGCTTCGTTGGCTTTGGAAGAAGTTCTTCATCAAGCAAAGGACATTTATCAGTGTGGTGAGGGCCTGTGCACACTCCACATATATCATTGACAGGCTGCAAACGAGAAAATGGATCATCAAGGAGCAACGGACATTCATTGGTTGGATAGTTGAGTCGACTCGAGCGGAATTTGGTGGTTAGGTAGTTAAAATCTATTCTTCGTTCGGTCTAAAAGGTGTGGAGAGTGTTTAGTATTTATAGAGAACTATAATCATAAACACCTAAGTGAGATTATATTTTGGCTCTGTATATTGTATGTCATGCGGTGGGATTGAGTTTGTTATCAAGATACTTGTATATTTTGCTGAATTTATGTGCTTGTTGAAGCTTCAAAACGTTTTTTTTTTTAATACAAGCAATGGTATCCCTAGAAGGCAGGTTTTGGGTAAAAGCAAGATGATATTGGGATTGCTAGAAGGGATTCCTACAATGTTGTATGGTGAAGTTGCAATGGTATGTTTTTAAAATTATTGTTGGTTTCTAAATTGATTGTTTTTAAAAAAGTTCCCTCTGCATTTTCACCAATGCTCACGAGAGTTCATTACGTCAATCATTTTCTTCCAACTTTTTCACAATGGCGACCATTCATTTCCACTGTATTCTTTGAATTTTGCTGATGATGGCTGACCACAGTGTAAATAGTGATTTATCGGTTCTTAAGTTAATGAGGTGGTTTAATCTCTAATTTCAGTTCAAAGTGAAGCCTGAGCTGCATTATGGTGAAGATGACTGCCCTGTGTCAGTTGCCAAAGGCTTTCCGAAGGATGACGAACTTCATTTTGAGATCGAAATAATAGATTTTTCTAAAGCCAAGGCAAGAGTATTCGAGTTATTCATACTAATCGTTAGATTGTACACTGATTTTAGTGAAGCTTTAGTGTGGTTACAGTCTGCTGTTACTTATCCACTTCTTAAGAACATTTATTTCCTTTCACAAAAAGAACATTTATTTAATTTGTTGACCTGACAACTTTACCCTTTCTGATTTCTTGTTATTTCTGTCAAGTGTAAAATAGCAATGTAAATTTTGATGGTGATTTTTGACTACTTTGTTTGGTGTTCACTGTTCAATCGTACTAGATTTCTACCTTACATCTACTAACATGGATGTTTTCTGATTCTCCAGGTTATTAGTGAAGATTTAGGCATCATAAAGAAGGTGATGACATAAAAATCTGTTGGTGCATGTTGCATTTGTTCCTTGAAAACATGTTTTCCTTCCCATGGAAATATTTTTATTTGTTCAGAAAGGGTTACTCAGTTAGTGAACATGCCGACAGTTATTATTAAATCCATTGCTTGGAGGGATATTCAATGTTATCTTCTTAGGACTGAGCTCCTATGCCAATTGACCCCTTTGTTTTTATTTTCATTTGTCTAATAGGTAAAGGAAGAAGGACAGGGTTGGGAGCAACCTAGGGAGCCCTATGAAGTAAAAGCTTGGTATGGAGTTGTTTTCGTTTTCCCATTCTCTTTTTCTTGTTTAAACTCCTGTGCGTTGTTGGTTTTGAGTATAAATTTTACGGTTAATTGCATATAGGATTTCAGGGAAGTCAGGAGATGGAAAAATGATTTTTTCCCATACTCAAGGAGAACCTTTTTTCTTTACTTTTGGAAAATCTGAGGTAAGCACCTGATTCATTCACCTGAAACTTTTATTGCTTATACTATTTGTCTATGTATTTTGGCTATATTATCTCGTGATAAGCTATTTTACGTATTCTCCTCGATCGAATACGAGTGAAACTCACGAAATGAATTTCTTTCTATTTCTAAAGATAAGAATATGCATTTGGGGCATCATTCTCATTTCCGTTCTTTCTTAGTCAGATACCAAAAGGTCTTGAGATGGGAATTGGAACAATGACACGGGGAGAAAAGGCTGTCATTTATGTCGGTAAAGAGTACTTAACTCAATCCCCTCTATTACCGTCTGTGG
>JBBMKE010000011.1:2690840-2701918 GCA_037834125.1 Lippia alba | reverse complement strand
AATGATCATGACAGACATTTTCATCATGGGTATGGAAAAATGCAAACAGCACTTCAAAAAATAACCTGATTTTAAATAATTACAATTTTAAATTAAACTACGCCACAGCCATTCTCTTTTTCTTTGGCGGACTACTAACAATTTCTGTCACTAAAGAAGCCAGAAATGAAGCCGGCTCAACCTGGCGCCGCTTCGTCACCCTTCTCGGCTCCGAAACTCCGGACCCGACAAGGTGCGGGAAGTTAACCCGCGCCCTCGACCCCCGCATCTTAAAAGCGGCTTGGTCATAAGCCAGAGCCGCCTCCTCCGGCGTCTCGTATGTCCCCAGCCACATTCTCGAGTTTTTCTTCACCGGATCTCTTATCTCAGCTGCAAATTTTCCCCACGGCCGCCGCCTCACCCCTATGTACCGGTTCCACTCCACCAGACCCTTCGCATTCCGCGGAGGTGATTCGGCCGCCTCTCCGCCATCAGCAATACAACAATCGTTGTTCAGTAGCTCCTCGACCTTTTGTGACGGATACTTGCTGTCGTCACTAACTGTGGCCTCGACGCTGTCACCAATATAGCTGTCGTTGCTCAATAGCTCCTCGACCATTTGCGACGAATACTGATCATCGTCAGTAAGAGTGGCCTCGCCGCTGTCGACAACACAACTTTCGTTGCTCATTAACTCCGTGACCATTGCATTGTATATTGTTCGTCGTCACTAATTGTGGCCTCGTTGCTGTCAACGGTACAACTGTCGTTGCTCAGTAGCTCCTCGATCATTTGCGGCGAAGATTGCTCGCCGTCGCTAACCGGAGCTGGATTGTGCAGGAAATCTAACTCGGGGAAATCCACGTCGCTGAGAAGATAGTTTTGAATTGATTCCAACAATCCCAGATCGAAATCTAATGCATTTTGTGCTTCCATTATTAATATTATTGAATCTAAATATAGAAAGTTAGGAATATCAATGGAATGGGATTAATAGAATATCTCAACTGAGACCACACAGTTGATGGAGATATATTTTCCTTTAAGCCAGAGATATATATAGGGTCTATCTGAGGGAGAGAGAAAATTGATTCATTTTGTACTAAATATTAATTTTAGTTTTACATATTTCCCAGAAAGTTCGCGTATGTGAACTTGGAGTCTTGGAGATCAACGTACAAAATACATAAATAGATGCGTTTACGTATATATTATATATACAGAATTCAGATCACGTTTTTGTGCATATATATAATTGTAGTGTATAGTATTTGGACAAAGACTAATTTTAATTTAATGCATTTGTGGGACAATCTATGACCCAGGGATAATTAAATTATTAATTAATTACAGTGAGGTTAGGTGCATATAATATATAATACTTTATTACTATACGATTGATATTCTCTGTGACGTTCTCATGAGAATCTCATATTTCCGCTTTCCCCTTAAATACATAAACGTGCCTAAAAAGGAAGACACCATGGGTGCTTCCTAAAGCTCGCAAGTAAAAATGATAAATAAAAAAACGTAAATGCATGTGTTAAATACATATATTCTGGAAAACTAATTTCTTTCTTTTTTTTTAATAAATTTTTGGTCCAAAAATATTCACGATTATTTTAAAGTTGGTAAGTTACAATGTAAATTATAATGCAAACCCTAGTTCTCTGCACCGAACACAAAAAAGTCTGAAGCAATTTCAGCCCGCAACTCGTGAACAGCCGGCTGCTTCAACACAAAGAACTTATGTAGCGGTGGCATCATCTGCTAAGCAACCCACGCAGGGACGGAGGCAGGAATTGTGATGAGGGGGGGCGAAAATTCGTAATACCAAAAATATAAATAATATCATTTTCAAAAGTGGTGAAATCGTAATTTATTTTAAAATAAAAAGGATAAAATCTATATTGAGGGGTGGTGAAAGTCCAAAACAAGGGGGGCAAAAATAAATTTTTTTCTAAAATACATAGGTAATTAACAAAAAATTTTAAAATTTAGAGGGGGCGAAAAATCAAAATGAAGGGATAAAAGTAATTTTTTTTTAAAATATAGGTACAAAATGAAATTTTTCAAAAGTTAGCCCCCCGCCCCCCCTGTGGCTCCGTCTCTAAACCCACGGTTCCACGACTTGGGAAAGTGCATGTCTTCTCTAGAGATCCAAATAGAAAACCTTACGGAGTTGTATCTGAGCGTAATGACATACCCTATACCTGATTATCAGACGATGAGATCGAAGAATTATCTAAGTCATTCCAATTTTCCCTCTTTGGGAAATTTTTGCCCGGCTACCCGCTGTGGTAGTGTCCACGAGCTATTATGGAATTGTAATTGGAATTGAAAGGTGAATTCAAACTGGGAGTGATGAATGTAAAACATGTTTTGATAAGGTTAAGTTGTTATGAAGACTACTAAAAATATATGGCTTCGCATAATTTTTATCTTCAATTGATTCCCTATGCATGTCCTTAAGTGGACACCTACTTTCAATCCGAAATTTGAATCATCTCTTGCTATGGTCGGGATCAAACTCCCAGTTGGAGTTAAGTTTTAATTTGTGCAAAATGAACAACATACTATTAAAAACAAAAACGAAGATTACATATTAAAATAAAGGGAAAATTACATATAACTACTCTGCATTTAGTCCTAATTACAATCTAGTCCACGACTTTTAGAAAATTACATTTTAGTCCCTGTAATTTTGTTTGATCTGAGGTCCCTTAACAGAATTTGTAAAGGTACATTTATGCCCCTGACGGTTTTTATGAGTGTTACATTGAATATATGACCAAAATTTTCAAAATCATCCCTAAAGTTTACAAAAATAACCTATGATGCATGGACACGGACACGGACACGACACGGATACGGCGACACGGATTTTTTTTTTTAATTTTCCACGTGAGGAGTGTCAGACACGGTGTCCCACACGCATTTCCGACACGATACGACACGGCAAAATGATATTTTTAGAAGTGTCGGTGCATTAGAGAAAATAACAAAACGATCCCTACAAAATATGATTTTAACAACAAATTAGGGGCATTTTGGGAATGACATAACGGAACCCTATGGACAACAAACGGTTCTCAAAAGTTAGGGACTAGTTTGTAATTTTCTGAAAATCATGGACTAAGTTGTAATTAGGCCTAAATGCAGGGTGGTTAGATGTAATTTTTTCTAAAATAAGATATGTTAAGATATTTGCAAAATTTTATAAATAATGAGTAAAACCTAAAATTATAGAAACTAAGAGACTGTGCATATAAATACAAAAGACAACATACTTCTAAAGAAAACTCACATGCAGCACATATAATACAATTGTAGGCAGGTATGGAACCAAAATTTAATGTTGTAGGGGGCGAAAATTTAAAATATAAAAAATGAAGGGTAACATATTTAATTAGGGGACAAAAAATTATAATATAAAAAAATTTAAATGTCAAAAATATAATATATCAAAAATATATATATAAAAAATTAAAAAATTTCAAATTTTAGGGCGGACGGTGACCACTACATGCCTGTTCAGCTGCTCTTTAGCTCCATACTGATTGCACGCCATAAGGCTTTTCAAAGTTTAGAAAATACAAGATTTCTACAAGAATTTTTATAACATTAGTTTATTTTACTCCCATTTCAAATAACACATGGGATTGGGTGCATATAACTCCTTAATTATTCGTTAAATTGGTAAATAATTTAAGTATTTGTGATTATTAAATTTTCCATATTACATTAATTAATTAATTTATTATTATTTAATCTTTAACGATATCTATAATAATATTATGGGAAAGATCATCACAAACATATTCGTCATTGCTAAGGAAAAATGCAAACAGCACTTCAAAATCTCCTGATTTAAAATAATTACAATTCCACCAAAAACTAATTAAATTAAACTACGCCACAACCATTCTCATTTTCTTTCCGGGGCCACTAATCTCCGACACTAACAACGCCGGAAACATAGCCGGTTCAACCCGGCGCCGCTTCATCACCCTCTTCGGCTCCAAAACACCTGATCCGACAAGGTGCCGGAAGTTAACCCGCGCCCTCGACCCCCGCAGCTCAAAAGCGGCTCGGTCATAAGCCAAAGCCGCCTCCTCCAGCGTCCCATACGTTCCCAGCCACATTCTCGACCTTTTCTTCACCGGATCCCTTATCTCCGCCGAATTTCCCCTACGGCCGCGGCCTCACCCCTATGTACTTGTTCCGCTCCACTGGAGCCTTCGGTTTCTCCGGCGGTGCTTTGGCGTCAACAATATAACTGTCGTTGCCAGAGACGGAGCTACAGGGGGGGCTGGGGGTGACTCCCGCCCCCCCCCCCCTAAACTTTGTAAAATTTCGTTTTTCCCCCTTTTAAATTTTAAAAATTTCCGTTTATCATCTATATTTTTTAGAAAAATTTTATTTTCGCCCCCCAAATTTTAAAAAATTTTATATACTACTTAAACATTTTAAAAAAATTTATTTATTTTAGATTTTAACCCCGTCATTATAGATTTTATCCCTTTTATTTAAAATAAATTATAGTTTCACCGCTCTTGAAAAAATATTGTAACGCCCCAAAAATTGTATTAGAGAAAACAGGTAAAGACACTTTTAGAAATTCAATCGGATGACCAATTTGACAAATTTTATCTTATAATTAGTCTGTTAAAAGAAAATGGTGCGAAATAATTATAATTTGGTGAACGAGGATATTGATCCATCAATTATATGAATTAATTTGCCTAAATAAAATTCATTCCCATACGTGAAAAAAGGGTAAGACATATGCCTAGTGAATAGATATACATTTCTCATGCAAACTTAATTGTGAAGTTTGATAGCTTAGTCATTGAATTTACGTGGCAAAAAGATTAAATAGCCTAATTAATATTAGTTGATATATATGCTTTTATCTTTATCCAGTTTATATATAAAATGTTATAACTTAAATTGTATTTTAACGAGTTCTTGTTAAATAAATTGAATTTTATTTGTGACAATCCACTGCTGTCTTTGTATTTAAATTTTTTCTTACACTTTATTATTTGTTCATTGCTTAAATGTATTATTGGAAAACAAAGTTTTATTCATAAAATAAAACGGTCCGTTTATTATGGCAACTTTCTGTACGTATACCAAATTAAATTGTTTGATGATCTTGATTAACTTTAATTGTTTAACTAAATTATACATGTTATTATAAAACGTTCAATTATATCTTTCTAAATTAAATATCATTTATAATTAAATATGTGAGACTTTTTATAGTTCTAATGACTTGTGATTATTATATTATTATCTTTTAGTATTCCTAACTATTAATTGATGGACATTTGTTCTATTAAAACAAACAACCTTTACATTATAATATAGTAATATGAGAAGATATATGAAAATGCACTTTTACATGCATGCACGACATTTGTACATTTCAATAGATACTTGGCATGAGCTTAGGGTTGCAAATGGTACATTTCAGTGCATTTTGGTTGCTAAATATCAATTTTACAATTTTAATTCCATTGTAGATAATTATTGCCTTTTCGTTAACCAATTACAAATAAACTTAACTTTTAAGATTTCTTATTTTATTTCATAGATAAGTGTTGCCGATCTTTAGCCAATCAAAATTGGATATGATGGTTTGATTTAATAACCAAATCCACTATATATAGGCCATCTGATTTATTTGTAAAATCAAAATGCTTTGAATGTCCAATTCCATTTCCATTAAACAAACGCAGTAACTCTACTTTTAAACAGCGAGAAACAGGTAACGGGATTTATGTGCTTTTGATTGTTTGCCAAATTGTGTCTAAAAGTTTATATTATGTTTAATTTTTAAATTCTCACATGTTGTAATATTTCATTTGTTGTTGATATTTTTTGTTTCTTAAATATATTATATATTATTAATTGTTGTTACACATCTAAATTGATTAGAATCTAACTGTGATGAATAGTTTCTCAGATTCGACTGTTATATACGACTAGTAGTTGTCGGGCCAATTTGATTGCTAAAAATAATAAATGGTAGAAGTATAAAAGTGAAGATTAATTCATATGACATAATGAATACCTCTTTGAGATCACGTTTCTTAGTTTGAGCTGTTATTGTGACTTATAAATTTTTAGAATATACATGGACTAAACTCGAACTTCATGATTATACTTCTTGTTTCCGTGCTTAGTTAATTTCTTCACTGCTTAATCCTAGTGTTATATTTGTGATAGCCGTACATGTCAATTGTGTTGTTTAGTTGTCAGTTGAATCTTTGCAGTTATATGTATGTCACAAATATTATTTATATTATTGATATTACAAATTTTTCGGCCCCCTTGCAACTCCTGGCTCCGTCCCTGGTCGTTGCTCAGTAGTTCTTCCACCATTTGCGACGAATACTGATCGTCGTTACTGACTGGAGGTGGCTGTAAAAGATCTATCACGGGGAAATCCACGTCGCTGAGAAGATAGTTTGAATGGGTTCCAACAATCCCAGATCAAAACCTAATGCATGTTGTGCTTCCATTATTAATGTAATTCTAAATATAGAAGCTTAGGAATATTAATTAAGACCACATGCACAGTTAATGGGATGTATATTCTCTGAACGTTTTAGCCAAGTGTTTAAACCAGTGAAGGTTCGTGTATTTCATGAAAACTGATTAATTTTGGATTAAATATTAATTTTAGTTTATCAACTTTCCCAGAAGGTTCGTGTATTTCATGAAGTTGGAGAATGTACATAATACATAAATACATGTATTTTTCAGATATGTATATATAATTCATATTTTCAGATGATCACGTTCATATATATAATTAGTTATTTACTTATTTATCAACACAGTATTAATGTACTGTATATATAGTATAATAATTTAATTTAATGTAATTGTGGGACAATCTATGACGTACGGATAATTAGTTAATAATTAATTACACAGGGGTTAGGTGCATATAATATAATACTTTAGTAGAGTTAATATTGACGTTCTGATGAGAATCTCAAAACGTGCCTAAAAGGAAGACACGAGAGGTGCTTCGTAAAGCAAGTAAAAATCAATAAAAAAAGTCATGTGTTACATATATTCTTGTAAATTAGTTTTTTTTAAATAAATTTCTGTCGGAAAACTATTCACGTTATTATAACGTTACGATGTAAATTATAATTAATGTTCCTTTTTATTTGGGATGCAGCTTCCGGCCTCCTGGTAACTAGGGACGTAAAAGAATCAAGTCAATCAACTATCCTCGCGGACCTCACCAAAATATTGGACTGGGGGCTGTCTTTTAACAAGTATAACGAGTGAAATGCAATTTAAACTTTCAAAACATTTACAAAATGCAAATTACCTTCTTCTCATTAGAAAAATTGTCATGTTAACATCCTATCATTTTAATAATTTATGGTGATAATATTTTGCATGTAATATATGTGGTGTATATTGTTTTTGCTATTATATAATACATATGTATGTACAATGACGGAACTAAGGATTAAAAGTTAAAACAAATTGAGAGTAGTTTGGAATATGTTCAGCAATGGAAAAAAAAAATTATAACTCGGCTGCTTAGGTGAGATTTTTTTGATAAAATTTCACACATTTATATTCCTTTTTTTTTCCAAAACAGACACATTTATATTCCAAGTAAAGCAGTTTAGCAGTTGCTACATTCAAACATGCAGCTTCACACTTCCAATCAAGAAAGTTAATTAGGTGCAGCCACAACTCAAATCTCTTCTACCAACTCAATTCCTTTGTTCTTCCTTCGTTCTCTGGTCGTCATTTTCTGACCATATATAGCGAATATATCGGCCAAATCAAACAACACGACTTCTTTAAGTTTCTCACTCATACACTCGAACATAACCGCGCTTTCCTCATTAGAAAAATAATCCAAAAATCTAGTATTGTAATCAAACCTTGGTACCTCAGTCCCCTGTTAATCACCCTCTCCACATACTTAGTAGCTTCCAAGGACTTTCCGGCCTTAAACAAACCTCCAACAAAGATAGTGTCGAAATAAATCAAAGGGCCTTCACCTTTTCTCCCTCTCTTTCCCAAATGCCCCTGCAATCACATAATGTACGTATGCACGTTAGGTTCACACCCTTTCTTCGCCTTCAAGAGTCCCTTAATCATTCCATGATACACACATATATCAACATTTTCGATCCCTTAGCTGCAAAAACCTTATAAGCCTCGTTTACTCTCCCTCTAGCCATGACCATATATTATCGCCCCCAATTAATATCTCATTATCGGGTTTGATTCCCTTTATCTGTATTTCTTAAAAAATCACATAACTCCCCCACATTTTGCCTTTCTTGCACAACCACTTGATAACAAACTGGTAGGTTGACAAGCCTAGATCCTCCTTTCATTTCACCCTCATTGATTGAAAAAGCTTAACAAAAGGTGAGATTGGTATAAAAAAAAAGGTGAGAGCTTTGTATATGGTTTGTAAAAAATTCAAAAAAGTGACAAATCAGTTAAGTTTGATCGTAAAATTTTTCAATGGAAAACTCCGCTTTTACGTTATGTCTTTGCAACGCAAAGTGTGTTTTTTTCTTCTTCGTCCTTCTATAATTGAATTTTTTAGTTTAAATTGGGTCGAATAATCTAGTATTTCTGTAATACCGAATGATACGCAAAAAACACAATGAATTTAATTTGATAATAACTTCACTTCGATTAACTTGAATATGGTTTGAATTTATTGAGGGATAACATCAAAATGAAGGCTTGACTCTTTGGTTGCAAATTGATTGACTCTGTTTAAAGATTTATGCGAAGAACATTGAGAATTTTGTCGCGATCGCCTTTGTAAGCTTTTGAGAGAGTTTTCGGGTGGGTTTCCTTCTAGTTTTCACTTTCTTGAATTAAGACTTCTTTTACCTTTAATATCTTGGAAAATAATAGTTTGGTTATGCTCTATGATGCACGGATACGGACACGGCGACACGAATACGACACGACACGAATATGGTAATACGGATTTTTTGGTGAATTTTCCACGTACGACACGACATGGCATCAAATCTTCCCAAAAGTATTTGAAGAATGAAGATTCATATAATCAAATTGAAAATTTAACACCACTTAGATATTTAAATTCGCAATTTTTTATTTATTTATTTATTTTTATTTACTACCTAGTTAAGGTTTACCAAAATAAATAGAAACGCTTAGTGTAAACTGATACTATTGACGAGTACACCAAAAAAAAGATACTATTGACTAGGGTTGGATTTTAATCCGAATCCGATCTAATTTTTGATATATATATTCGTCCGATAAAAAGATTTGATGGATCGTATCCAATTATAAATATTCAAAATTCGAATTAAATAGATCGGATATGGAATCATACAATCCGATCCATTAGAGATCCGAATCCGATTACATATATATATATATATATATATAAATAATAAATTATTTCACATAATATATTTATATATTTTTTAATTAAAAGATATATTTATATAATATTATAATACATAATTAAAAGAAAAACGATAATAATGTTAAATATGAAAGACTATAAAGTGAGCAAACAATAATTAACACAAGCCCTAAATATTTTAGTTAAAAGAAAAGTCCCTACACATTCTTTATCTCCATTTCGTCTCTGAGCAGCCGCCATTATGTCCGCCTTGTCCGCCACCACCATACCCACCAGCCTTTCATCCGCCGCCAGAAACACAAAACCCACCACCGAGGAACCGACCAACTACTGTTGCGGCCACCCAGATTTATAAATATGACGTTTAAAATTTGAAAAATATTTAAATGTTGTTTTCTTTGTTTTCTCTTTTAAATCTAGTTCGTGTTCTCACCGAAAAATTTTCCATCATCTTTTCTCAAACTGCTCCACGGACACAGATTTCGTCAATATTTTTGTCGAAAAAATCTCCATCGTCTTTTCTTGTGGCAAAAGGTTGAATCCCCAACCCTAAGGGCCCCCATACCCCGGCCCGACGAAGCAAGTGGGAGGAAGTAAATCAGGTACTCAGCCGCCCGTTAAGGGGGAAGTGTGCTCCTCACTAGGTATACAAGGAACCTACCCTCAAAGCCCAAATTGAACTCAAGAATAAAGCACCCACACTGCAGCCTGTGGGAATCGAACCGTGCACCTTGTGGCAAATCTGCTTCTCCGGAGCAAACTGAGCTACGCCCTGCGGGCATCCATCGTCTTTTCTCAATCTGTTCCACGGCCACAAATTTCGTCAGTAGCTCTCTTCTCCATTATGCTAGGATTCTATCTTTATCGGGTCGGATTTTTCCATTGGATTATCGGCCCGATATCATTCGAATTTGATTAGAAATTGGATTCGGATCCAGTAAACTATTTCTGTAATCGGATTTGAAATTGTCAGATCAGATCTGAATCCGACCCGTTGACAGCCCTCTATTGACTATTGGATTATTTTTGCATGTAGGCCATAGAGGCCCTTCCTTGCTTTTGATTAATGGGCCAAGCTCTTGGACTAGAATAACAACAATGGCCCGGCATCATATTTGTATTAAGAAAAAATTATTTACTAGTTTCTTTTAAAATTTTATGAACTAAGAAAATTTGTTTGAATTATTTGTCGGGTATCATTACAATTCTACATTGTACAAATCTACTAAGCTCATGTTTACATTAAATGGAATGTTTTGGTTTATTTTGCTTTAAGAGTGGACTCACCCTTTTAATTTCAAGACCAGTTACGTATTTAAATATTGGGTTAATTATATAATTTATAGTCCTTTGGGCCTTAGTGCGGATTGCCTTCTATCTTTTGATTTTGGGCGGTTTGTCCCTTAACATCTGAAAAATACTACACTTAACTCTTTTAAACACACTTTCACTATTGATTTCTCTTACGTCACGACGACCCAAGCTTCAAGACCACTGTCATCGTGTTCGTCTCTCCAAGGAGAACAAAACTCATACCCCGCTTGATTTTATTAGCCGTCAAAAACTTCGTTCGTCGGGCGTCATTTTTGACTTATGATTTCCACTTCATCGGTTGTCGGATTTTGATTTCAAGACCATTGTTGTGTTTCTTGCATCGAGAGCTTCAATGTGATATATATAT
>JBBMKE010000011.1:2651377-2665071 GCA_037834125.1 Lippia alba | reverse complement strand
TCTAGTTTTCTTCAGCAAGATCTTACTTAATCTCAATTTCTAAATATTTGTGAAGATATGCAAATACTGAGAAATTTATGAATTTTTAAGGCACGTGCTGGAATCACGGAAGTACACTTTCTTCCGTTCAATCCAACAGACAAGAGAACGGCTCTAACATACATAGATGAAGCCGGTAAAATGCATAGGGTCAGCAAAGGTGCACCAGAGCAGGTACAGTACATATATTAAACATAAATGTATATTGTTTTCTTTGTGTAAATTGAATCCAGACATTTGAGTTTCTTACATTCTTAACATGAGTACTCCAGATTCTCAATCTAGCACACAACAGATCAGAAATTGAAAGGAGGGTACATTCGGTGATCGACAAGTTTGCTGAACGAGGGCTCCGGTCCCTTGGAGTTGCACGTCAGGTATTAAATATGTATACAATTTTTTGAAATTATATTATTTCCTTTTGTTTTCTTCATGTTTTTAAAATCTAGTGGGAACCATTGTAGGAAGTACCTGAAGGCACAAAAGAAAGTCCAGGTGGTCCATGGGAATTTATTGGCCTTCTTCCACTCTTCGATCCTCCTCGTCACGACAGTGCTGAAACCATTAGGAGAGCCCTTGATCTTGGGGTTAGTGTTAAAATGATAACAGGTGGGACACACATTCATGACAAAAAACCTTTTGAAAATTGTTTCGGAGCTCGGGTACATGACTGATTTTATCCATGTTGGTGTAGAAAAAATGGGTTATTTGTAATTTCTAAAGACAGAGGGGAGGTTTGTGTATTATGTAGATACTAAAAGGGAGGTCATTGTAATTTACCCCAAGTATATTAAATTTCTGCAGGTGATCAATTGGCTATTGCTAAGGAGACGGGACGCCGACTGGGGATGGGCACAAATATGTATCCTTCTTCCTCTTTGCTTGGTGAAGGTAAGGAAGAAGCCCACGCATCTCTACCAGTTGATGAACTCATCGAAAAAGCAGATGGTTTTGCTGGTGTTTTCCCTGGTATGTTTTCTTTTTTCTTTTTTTTTTCCTGCAAAATATAAAAAGACTTCTTTCAATCAACTTGTTGGATTCTGATTCTTGAGTGCATTATATGCAGAGCATAAATATGAGATTGTGAAAAAGCTACAAGCTCGAAAGCACATATGTGGAATGACCGGTGATGGTGTAAATGACGCACCTGCTTTAAAAGTAGCTGACATAGGAATTGCTGTAGCAGACTCAACTGATGCTGCAAGAAGTGCTTCTGATATTGTTCTTACAGAACCGGGATTGAGTGTCATAATCAGTGCTGTACTAACGAGCCGTGCGATTTTTCAAAGAATGAAGAACTACACGGTGAGTTAACCTTTTCCAATGTTTTTCCACTTAGGAGGAAAGGGCAACAAGAGGCTGATATTTTTTTTTTCTTTTTGGCGCCAGATATATGCCGTGTCGATCACTATACGTATAGTGGTAAGTCTTCTGTTGAATATACGAGGTTATTACTTTTTTATTTTTATTCTGTCGACTTGCTAAAATGTACTAACTTGTGTTTGCAGTTGGGATTTATGCTGCTAACATGTTTCTGGAAATTTGACTTCCCTCCTTTCATGGTTCTTGTCATCGCCGTACTTAATGATGGTTGGTTATCGTTTATTTTTAATTTCTGTTAAGGAAGTAACGAAATGTCACTCCTCAAATAAACTGCAGTTATCTGATAAATAAAAACTGACTATTTTTTCAGGAACAATTATGACAATATCTAAAGATAGGGTGAAACCTTCTCCATGTCCAGACAGCTGGAAGCTAAGTGAGATATTTGCCACTGGCATTGTTCTTGGAGGTTATTTGGCTTTAATGACTGTCATATTTTTCTGGGCTGCTTACGAAACCGACTTCTTTCCGGTAAACCATCTCCAAAACTTGAATTTTTTAATGAAAAAGTTGATCTTTCCTGGTTTTATAACCCCTCTTTCCTCTTTATGCAGAATCACTTCCACGTAAGGAGTTTCAACAAACACCTTCGCAACATGACGAATAAATCAGAAGCAGATCCGCTCAACGAAATGATGGCATCTGCTGTTTATCTTCAAGTCAGCACAATTAGCCAGGCTTTGATATTTGTGACTAGATCAAGGGGATTCTCATTCCAGGAAAGACCAGGTCTTTTGCTCGTGACCGCGTTTATAATTGCACAACTGGTAATAATCATTTCCTGGATGCCGTATGTTTAGGATATAGTTTTATGAAATATATATGAAGTTTCTTTCATTTTGACAGAATGGAATGTTTATTTTTGCAGGTTGCAACTGTTTTATCTGCCACAGCAACCATAAAGTTTGCTGGAATCAGAAAAATTGGTTGGGGATGGACGGGGGTGATATGGCTGTATAATACGATAACGTACTTCCTTCTTGATCCGATCAAGTTCGGTGTTAGATATGCACTCAGTGGAAGAGCTTGGGGTCTGGTGCTGGACAAAAGAGTAAGTCTTTCTAACCATGTTCGGGTATATGTGTGTGCGTCAGAGAGAGAGAAGGAGAAACGGCACGTCTGTGTTTAGAGAAAATTACATCTACCCACCCACCCCCCCCCCAAAACCCCCCTGAGATTTACCACTGTTTACAAACACACCTATCCTATATTGGAAACTGTAGTCAGGGGGAGTTGTATGTAATTTCCAATCTAAGAGGGGTGCTTCTGTGCATATGTCAAACATCACGAGGTGGATGTAATGTATCCTTTGGTTTATATTCATCCAGCTGGTTAAACTTTTCCATATTTACGATAGTTGCGACTCCTATGTAATTTCCAATCAAACAGGGGGTGTTTTTGTAAATATGTCAAACGCCGGGGTAGATGTAATTTGCTCTTTGGTTATATTCATCTAGTTGGTTAAACTTCTAAGTGTTGATTACAAACCACCACCCAAGGTTTGGCCCGTTTGGTCAAAAACCCCCGATAAGCATCAGGAATTACGGTTAGACCCCCTGATATTCGCTTCCACATTATCTGAATCAAATATTTTTCAGACTGCGTTTTCAACGCAAAAAGACTTCGGAAAGGAAGCTCGTGAAGCAGCATGGGCAGCAGAGCAACGAACGTTGCATGGACTTCAGTCAGGAGACTCGAAAATGTTTGAAAAGAGCACGTTCAAGGACATCAATCTCATGGCAGAAGAAGCTAAACGACGTGCTGAACTCGCAAGGTCAGCCCTTAACAAAAGATTAAACCTTTTTCATCATTCTCGAATTTTTTTCTCCTATAATCGCAGAATTGGTAATTCATTTTGCAGGATGAGGGAGATTCATACTCTCAAGGGAAAGGTGGAATCTTTTGCCAAGCTACGGGGATTAGACATCGATGCAATGAACCAACACTACACTGTTTGATCTTTCATGTTTCTGCTTCTGTATTTTTTCTCTGGTTTTTGGGGGGTAATCTGTAATGCCTATTGTTTCCTGTTATTGTCTCTCTTTTGATCATTATTTGTAGTTCTTGAAACTCCAATGAATAAGGAAATGCATCTTTGGGGTTGATTCAAGAATACTGGAGTATGTTTTTAGCAAATGAATCGAGAATGTAATTGCTTCGCGAAAACCTTTTACGTGTTCGCATATTTGTGTATCGAGAATTAATGAAATAAATTAACATAAATTCGAGGATTGAAAAGATAATCATCTTTAGATAGATCTGCAGCTTTCTGTGTGGACTGAAGTCAAGGCAAAGCCAAGAATCAGGTTATACATATCTACACTGCAATTGCTTCTTGATTCCTTGTTTGTATTCTTAGTTCTTACCTCTACCCACAAGCCATTCCAAAATCTCTTTTCCTCTCTCTCTTTATATTTATATATATATATAATATACACACATATTTTTGTGTGTTTTTGTGAGGTTGCTTGTATCAGTGTTTCCAATATGGGAATGGCGATGAGTTTTCTGGGAAAAGGTCAGAAGATCTCCTTTGATATATATGTTCTTGTACTTGTACATGGTTATTAGAACTGGTAATTTTTATGTGTGGTGTGTCTGTGAAATTGTTGAGGGTGTTCATTCTTCATGGAAAACGGCAGGTTTACCGACGGCCCAGATGCTGAGTTTTGTAATGGGAACACTCCATAAACAGTTCATAGAGAAGGATATCAAGAATCTTGAGGAATTCCATATTGCAATTCTTGACATCTTCAAGTAAGATGTTCCCTATTCTCACCATTGTCTTTCCGTTTTGCCATTCTTGATATCTTAAAATGACACATTTCTCTGCTTCAATGCATCTTTCAGCACTGTCAATTCTGCATTGCCTGGTAAACATTATGACGTCCCTTCCCTCAAGGAAGTTGAGGTCTCTCTCTCTCTCTCTCACGCACGCACACATGCACACACCCCACTCGTACTCTTGTGAATTCAAGTTTCTAACTCAAAACCGGCAATAACAGGAATGCTTCAACGAATGGAAGACAGCGAATGAGTCGGAAAAGAAGAAAGTATTCATGGAATTCATGAAGAAGAAGGTGAACCTGAGCAGATTGGATGATTCCACGTTGATAACGGGAATAGTGACACCTCCGGCAGCCATGGCAGCCAAGAGAGCAGGGGAGAGCGTCCCACAGCTAAAGCTGATCAAGACAATCCCAGATGTCATTTTTGTGCCCACGGCCACAATCCTCGCTCTCGTTTCAGTCAAGATTTCTAGGAAAATGTTTCTTGGTAATATAGCATCATAAAAAGTCATCAATATTTCCTTCAATGTATGTGTGTGAAGAGGATTGGAAGTGACTGAATGTCATTACTGTTTGAATACATAATAACTGAGTTAAAAGGACTCAAACCCCCTGTGCTATAAAACAATCTGTTACAAATTTGGCACAGAGAACCCCATGTGCATCCCACGAGCATCGACTGCGATAAATACAAGCAATTCAATGCGTAATGCATGACAGAAACCCCCAAGTTATTCCCATTTTCTGACTTTGGAGGAAACTTGGACATTTACCATGGCCAAACACATACCGTATAAGCAAAATACATTTTTTCCCCCAATTTCTACAGCCATATGTGACATATATAATATTCAAGAACCTAAACAATTTCAGAATCTACAGACCGAAGAAGGAAATTTAAATCAACATTTTCCATTCCAAGAAAACATGTAATAATTACCTTTCCATTTTCTACATCCTCATCAAGAAACACACAATACCGAGAGACTAAAAGCACTAACCAGTGGACCTCCGACTCCATTTTCTTCTCCCCCTTTTTCTTTTGCTTTTTGCGGCAGTAATCTTTGAAATCGAACGTATTTTCTGGGGTTGCTGATCATTTTTGGCGAGAACAGGTTCTGACACAACTGGATTGGGAGTAGTACTATTACCTGATCCATCTTCAAGAACTGAAGGCTTTTGGATTGGTTTAATCTTCACTTCCTCAAAATTATTCATCTCTTCTTTTACCCTCTGATTGTCAATAAGAACTCCATCCTGAATAGTTAAGCAGTTCATGATTACAGAATTATAAGACTTCGGTTATAATGACATAAAGGGCTAAATACACTGACGGTCCCTGAAGTTTCACATACATAAACTTTGGCCGAGGTTAGGAAAATTACAAAAACTTCCCATGTCAAAGAATTTACACTACATCAGGATTCATGCATTTTGATAATTTTATCTCTAATTTTTTACGAACGAATCTATTTTTCCTTGGAACTTAGCTACTTACTGATCAATATTTTACTTTAAACCTATGTTCTATAATAGTATATGCTAAGCCAAATCTAGAGTATGCCAAGGGTAGTTTTTGTAATTTCTCAAATCCTTTGGAGAAGTTTTTGTAATTAGGCCAAACCTCAAGGTATGTCAGTTTAATTACACTTACACTAGATTACATTTAGCTCCATTGTAAGTTTTGTAATTAAACTTACACTAAATTCCCTCGTTAATTTCAAAATTACAAAAACCACCTTTTGATCACAAAAAAACTTAATCAAAACTGGAAAGAAGTATTAATTCATACTTACATGGGTATAAGGAACTTCTCCATGACTGGTAACTGCACTTTCAGGTACAAGTACATCACCTGTGCTATACTCTGACATAAGCTGAGATGCAATATAATTTCCCACCCTGATTCTGTCTCCACTGTTTGGTGGTGAAAGATGGTACTGCAAGTCCAAGCTCGAGGTATCAATGCTAGAAATCTTTTCAGCATTTTCAATCATTACCCTGTTGAATCTGCTCTTCAGCTTGGCGACTTGTGACTGTAAAATGTCAATCTTCGAAAGCATGTGTTCTACAGACTGGTCACCATCTCCAGCCTCAAAGGATAATAGCTCATCAGTAAACCACATCTCATCACCAATGTTGACTTTCTGGGCAGCTTTTTGAATAAAATAAAAGATACGCTGGTCATTTAAAAAGCACAATAATTTATGTATAAAAATTATTATATTCAAATCTACTGGTAAGCAAAATTCATACTTTAAACTTTAACGAATATTCTGAATAAAAAAGCAAATGCAAGAATCCAGTTTTCAGCTCACTTGCCAGAAGTATATAGCAAAAAAAAATTAAAAAGAAAACGTGTCACTAAAATAGTCTCACAAACGAGCAATACACAAACTAAAATTAAAGTAATAATTTATATTGTAGTTGCACAACAAGCAGAAGTTAATTGTGGCTAGAAACCCAGCTCAAGAAAATTTAGAGATAGAGAGTTGTCACCTGGATTTTTTGACTCGTTAATCGGGAAAGAACCCTCGTTAAAGCCCTTCCTATTCTCTGTAAAATGCCAGGTTCTCAAAATCTTAGACCACACAAGACAATCAAGATAAAGACATTTTTTATGGAAAAAGAGAAACGTGTTCTACCATAATATGAAAAAAGGTTATGACGAGAAAAATAAGGTGCTAAATCACTCGTTGCTTCAGTTTTTCTTCTTTTCTTCCTCTTGAGGATGTTATTTGTAAAATTCATCTCTGGAAATGGTAGTGATTTTACACCATCTATCGGTGTAGAGTTCTCTAATTGAATCCGCTTTCGCTTATCGTATGCTTCAAGTTCCCTGTCGTATTGCTGGCCTTGTGATTGCAACTTCTTAATTTGCAATTCGACCCATTTACAACGCCACATAAGCGGTTGTACAAACGACTTCCACTGGGTTGTCAACTTTTTCTTCCTGAGGTTATAAGCAACATCAAATTAAGTATATAGAAAAGCTATCAAAAGAACAAGAAAGAAAATTTGGAAATGAATTTGAACTATCAAAGATTTTCTGCTGGACATACTAATATATTTGTTGGATAATTGCAACTACACCCATGAGGTTTGCATAATTACATTCACCACCCTGCGGCTAATGGTCATCTTATAGACCCAAAGGTAGTTTCTTAAAAATCGAAATAAATTTTTAATAAACCAGTAGTCTAGTTTTTTAAAAAATTAAGAGGGGCAGAGGAGGTGTTAGCTGTAATTAAACTTAATTTAAGCTACCTCAGCCTCAAACTTCCACCGAATTCATCAAAATCAGGTGCATCCCCCCGAAAGTCCGACAAAGCTTCAGAGTCGCCCAAGGCATCATCAACATCCTCAACTCCATAATTGCTGTCATCAAAAGAACTTGAGCACTCAGTTGTGTCATGAGTTACTCCTTCAACCATCTCACTAATGCCCAAAGATTTTGTACATTCTGTAATGTTGACATCTTCTTCATCAGTATTCCTCTGAACTTCCTTAACTGACTTCAACTGTGTTTCCATTTTACAGTCCTCAGCCTTCTTTGTAAATTTCATAAGCTCATCCTCGAGTTCTTTTGCAAAAATCCCATTTGCCCTATATGCTGATCCCTCCATTTTAGCTTCTAGTCTCACTTGAACTCTATCTCAATGCCCATCGGGCAGTATAATCACATCAGCTCATTTTGAGAATCTGCATCAAATATCACAGAGGTCAAAATAAACCAAGTATCAGTCAAATAGTTCATAGGGGCAGCTATTTTTTTCACATTGTAGTCCTCCTAACCCTTATAAATATCTTTCAAGATTTTATTTATTTATTTTATTTTTGGTGTGGGAGATCTTTCTTTCAAGATTTGTGATACACAATCAATCATTGAGTTTTACTTCAAAAATAAATCTCCGAGCATCTCCAAAGAGTTACCTTCTAGTACAAGCAGGATACGACTTACAAGTGCCAATGTATACACCTTAAAGACATGAATTCCACTCGCGTCTGAAGATTTGCACGAAATGAGATTACGAGAAGCTAAGTATATCGTAATTTTATTTAAGCGAGCACAGATACAAATTCCAAAAAAGATTGTTTGACCACATTTCCTACATAGCTATTTGTTTCAATTGCACCCAACAAATCTCACAGCTACAACTTCGATTTCTCAGCCTTTAGTTAAAAGCCACCAAATTTACCCGCATTTCCCAAAATTTTAACATTCAAGCAAAAGATCAAAGCCCAAGTAACAAACAAAAACATAAAATACATAACATATAGATACATACCCAAATATACATGTACATAACCCTAGTTGAACTGAGGGCACCCATAGGCGTCCTGATACCTTTGACACTAAAATAATTCATAAATTTCAAAACAAACTACCAAAATTAAACTCTAACCAAGTCGATCAGGCCTTCAATTCCAAAACATACAACCAAAAAACAAAGTAGAGAAGTTAAAAACGAAACCCCCAAAAAAATTCAACCTCTATTCACCAACAAAAACTCCTTCACAAACCCATTTTCCAAACAAATCAAAAAATCGAGCAAATTAGCCACACAAAAAAAAAAAAAAAAAAAAAGAGAAACGGAATCAAACCATAACGAACCCTCGAAAAGCAGCAGAGAAGAGGAAACCTCGATTGGATTCTCACTTCTTCATCAACAGTTGGTAAGGGATGGGAATTGAATGGAATGGAATGGAATGGAGGTTTGGGCTGTGAATGGGTTTTGGGTGCGAAAATGTTTGGATTTGTATGGAAAAAGCGGTTTCGCAGCGAGTGAACCTGATAAATACTTTACTCATTTTCTGAGCTGTCAAATTGGTCAACTTCTGCTACATTTTTCCTTTTTTTCTTTCTTTTCTCTTTTGCCTCTTAAGAATTATTCCTTTTTTTTTTATTCTATGCTCTTCTTTTTGAAAAAAAAAAATTGAATTTAAAATTCACTTTCTTTTTTGAGTATTTTGCTTTTTGTATTTGTATTTATTTTTTAATATATTATTGGATGGATTTGATCATAATTGATGTGGCTCGAATTTGACTCAATAATTTATATTTTAGAGAAGCTTTCAACTTGTGAAGATGGAAAAATGAGGGAACTAAGCTGGTTCAGGTTGGAGTTGGTTAATATTGACGCTCCAAAATTCAAGTTAAAGAACGCGGTCTAATAAACTTAAGAGAAAAGTTATAAAACGTTCTAAAAGTGCAATATTCAAAGTGTATTAAATGGTTAGTTTGAGGTGCATTTAGTGCTCCTATATATGGTTGGTAGTGGTGTCAAAATGTTTAGAAACGAGAAAAGTTGAAGATATGACGTACTGTCGTGTCAAAAGATTTTTAGCATTAAATATAGATCCTCTAATGTCTCTAATTCGAACATCCGATTTGTGAGTCAGCATAAGCATTCGACCCCCTCACCAGTTGAATTCGTCTTATTTGTGTTCCACATTTGTTGAATTAGAGACGGATACGCCAACAAGGTCTGATAATATAGTTAATCAATTAGTTAGATTCGATGGTGTGTGGCAAGGTGAAGCCATGCCGCATTTGAATTAGTAGATAATATATGATTTATAAAAAAGATCATATAATTTAATTTTTCTCTCTCTCTTTTATTTAATTATCTATCCATATACAAAATAATTGTTGTTTTTTATTTAATTACATCATAATTCCAAATTTAGCGTCATACATGTTTTTTTATTTAATTTCTCTCTCTCTCTCTGTGTCTCTTTTCAGGGGGTTATTTTGAAAGTGTTCAAGTTAATAGGGAAAGCTATGCCATTACGCTAAAATTTAGGGTATGTAGATGTAATTATCGTAATATTTATGGGGGGATCTTATTAAAAGGGGCATTTGAGTTTCTTTTTAACTAAATGACCCACAAGTTTTCATTTAGTGAGTAGATAACCTTTTTGTATTAATTAATATAAATAAGTATTATTTATAATCTTTTTAATTATAAAAACATTGTACTTACTTATAAAAATTACATTCTAAGCCCAAAACTTGTACATAATTCAAATAAAACCCAAACATCATTCACCCAAATTATGACATCTTCCCCTCATTCATTTTTTCTTCATTTCATCTAAATCTTTGACAACTAAAGTTATCTAGGGTTTGATCATTCATCTCTCATTTCTCTATATTTCTTCAAAGACTTTTGGTTTTCTAGTGTTGATCCTCCTCTTCTTCTTCCTCTTCCTCTTCCTCCTCTCCTTCTTCCTCTTCCTCTTCCTCCTCTCCTTCTTCTTAGATGTTGTAAATATAAAGAAGTTCAAGAAAATTTTCAACAAAAGTTCTACTAGGAGGTTGAAGGTAAGTTTTCTTTTTGTGTGTTTTTATCAATATATGTCTACTTAGGAAGATGGGTTTTTGGTATTTGAAGGATTTTCTATAATAATGGTTGAAGATCGTTAAGCGATTTCATGCCCAGAAATGATCGCTTTTTTTGCAGAAGTGATCGCTTTTTCTGCAGAATCACTGAAGTGATTTCGCCTTCTCTAAAAGCGATCGCTTATTATTTTTATTAAAGCGATTTGAAAATAATAAGCGATCGCTTTTAAATAATTCATAATAGGCGATCGCTTTTAGATAATGCGAAATCGCTTAAGCGATTTTAAGCGGATAAGCGATCACTTATTTGTTTAAAGATATTTTTTTACTTTTAGAAATTTAAAAACTAATCTATCTTTGTTACGATACAGGTACAACTTAACTTGATTATGTCCACGCAAGAATTTGTTATAGGGGTCGTATACGGCGAATGGGTGGAGAAAGATAATTGTTGGGAGTGGAATGCAACAAGTAATGTAACTACACCACTTCTTGTAAGTAAGGATACTCCTTTTGAGATGCTTGTCGATAAAATTATCAACAAGCTTAAGTTGAGTTGTTCACGTTCTCAAATACGTATAAAGTATGTTATTACAAATGCACCTCCGAATGAAAAAGTACCTCCAACTGAAATAACGTCGGATGAAGATCTAAAGATATATATGAGTGATGTCGGTTGTGGTGGTTGGAGACCTATGTTAAAAGTCTATATAGCTGATGTTGGAGAAAACAATCAATTGGAGTCATTGAATATGGATTTCAATGTTAATAAGGATGATATTTGTTTACCAAATGATGATATAATATTTGATTATAACTATAATGAAGATGATATTGAGGATGTAGAGGAAGGCAATAGAGCGGAAGAACTTGACGAAGACCCCAATATCATGATGGATGAAGATGATACTGTGAACGATCAAATATATCTAGAGAGTGGTGATGGCAATGAAGACATTATGTTGACTCAAGAAATTTCAAGGGAAGAAGCAACAAGTGCAAATATAAGTCGAGCATGCCACACATTCGATGATGGATCAGATTTATATAAAGGGTATGTCTTTAAAGACAAGAAGGATGCTATAAGGAAAATAAAATTTGTTGCTGTGAAAGGAAAGTTTGAGGTTAAAACTAAAAAATCTACAAAGTCACTTATTGTTGTTGGATGTTCTTCCCCCAATTGCAAGTGGTGGATTCGTTGTGCTAACTATCCCGGATCAAGTAAATTTGTTATTAAAAAATACATTCGGGAGCACACATGCGGTTTGGAATTTATTTCAGGAGAACATCGTCAAGCATCGGCTGATGTTATTGGAGAATTTGTGAAAACTCTATTTGTAAATGGAGAAGGTCTTACACCCAAGGATATGAAGAATTATGTCGAATCACAATTGGGATGTGTGGTGAGCTATTGGAAATGTTGGAAAGGGAGACAACATGCAAAGGATTTTGTGAGGGGAACTCCAGAGCATGGGTATGCAGTCCTTGAAGCTTATCGCTATATGTTAGAGTTGAGCAATGAAGGAACCAAGACAAATTTGGAGGTTGACGAAAACAACAGATTTCTTTATTTTTTCGTGGCTTTTGGACCATGCATAAGGGGTTTTGCATTAATGAGAAATGTTATAGCTCTTGATGGTTGCTTTTTGAAGGGAAAGTTTGGTGGTACGTTATTAGTTGCCACGGCACAAGATGGTGAGAACCATATATATCCAATTGCTTGGGCAGTGGTCAATTCTGAGAATGACCGATCATGGGAGTGCTTTTTGGAAAATTTGCAAGATATAGTTCCTGAGAGTGATGAGTTGTGCATAATATCTGACAGACACGTTTCTATTAAGAATGCTGTTGCAAAAGTTTACCCCACAGCACATCATGGGTATTGCATAAAGCACCTTTGTGATAACTTAAGTCAAAAATTCAAGTGTGGCGGAATTATTGGCCTTTATTATTTGGCAGCCAAAGCTTATAGGCTTGAAGACTTCAATGAACACTTTCGTCAAATTCGGCGAATCCACAATAAAGCAGCCGATTACCTTGAGCATGATGTAGGATTCCGCCGATGGAGTAGAGTTCATTCTCCTGGAAATAGGTATAACATTATGACCACCAACATTGCAGAGTCTATTAATTCAAGAATTTTAATGGAAAGAGAATATCCAATTACTGCGCTTTTTGATTCAATTCAAAGAATACTTTCTGGGTGGTTTTATGAACGCCGTATGGAAATGGCGGATTGCATAACAACATTAGTTCCATCAAAGGAAGCTGAACTACGCAAAAATTTAGAGCTCTCTAGTTCACTTGTGGTCACTCCAATTAATGTGCATGAATTCATAGTGCGTGGTGGAGGTTCAGACGTTGTTGTTGATCTCAACAAAAAAGAATGCAGTTGTAGAGTATTTAATATTGACAAAATTCCATGTTCTCATGTTTTGGCCGCTTTGAGAGAACAAAAGCTCCCGGATTTTGGCAAGAGAATCTATACATTTTGCTCTCCAGCTTATAAAGCTGAAGTATTCTTGCATGCCTATGCAGAGGCAATATATCCAATTCTACCGGAGGAACAATGGGAGGTACCCGAATCAATAGCAAATGCTATCATTAGTCCACCAGAAAAGAAGTCATCAAAGGGAAGAAAACGAGTTAAGAGGATTCCTTCCGCATGTGAAGTCCAAAGAAAGAAGAACAAGTGCTCAAAATGTAAGCAACCGGGTCACAAGAAGAACACTTGCAATCAACCTCAGGGTCCTGAAAGATCAAATTGATACATCTTTGATCATACTTCATTTTTGCAAATGTGGATATTGATTGCTAGAAATGTGTAATCTATTGTTCCAATATCTGCATCTTTTGTTACAATGTGTAATATATGCTTGTATAAAGTAAAAATTGGGTTACTCAAATTGTATATTTAGACATAAAATCGCTTAATGATACTTTTGTTTGTTCAAATTTAATCACGTTTTGAAAAACTATTAAAAGTAAATAAGCGATCGCTTATTTACTCTCAAATCGCTTTCTTCACGTGCTTAATTTGGACAACAGAAAAAGGGATCGTTTTTTTTTACATTCACATCGCTTTATTCAAGAGTTAGATTTGGACAACTGAAAAAGCGATTTCAAAGTGCATTAAG
>JBBMKE010000011.1:2623971-2651277 GCA_037834125.1 Lippia alba | reverse complement strand
GATTGAGGGTTTCGTAGGGTTTTGGGAGAAAAAGGAAGAAGAGAGGATTGCCTTCAAACTGGGTTTATGAGTCGAGGAGTTCTGCCCCAATTTTCAGACAAAATTTTAGTATTTTCAATCTAGTCCCTGTAAAAGTCATATTTCTAATTCATTCTAATTATATAATTAATTAACTTAAATTATATTTACTCTTTTTTAACGGCTTAAGTCATAGTTATTGAATAAAAAAAATAAAAAAAGCATTGAAGGTTATTTAGTTAAAAAGAAACTTGTAGGGCATGTACAATCAAATTTCCTGAATATTTATGTGCCTTCCCAAAGTTGTTGAGCAAAAAGCAAAACGACAATTATCAGCCTTAAGACAGTTAGATGGATTAAGCAAAGTAATTGGACAAATCAAGCTTCCCAATCATCTCTCATCTCTCTCTCTCTCTCTCACACAGAAGAAAGCGCGAGAAAACTGAAAAGGGGTGTCATAAATTCATAGAAAAGAGACTTTTCAACCATCAATACTTGAAATAATCTCCCATTTTTCGTGATTATCTTCACAATGTCCTAATTCCCAGAGCAAACCGCCATTTTTCCAGGCATGAACTGAACACATCCCGCTGAAATCAGCTTATCCGAGCTAAAATTTGCAGGAAAAATGGCTTCTTTCAAGTACTTCTTGATAGTATTCACCCTAATTTCCACTCTGTTATGGATTCCAAGAACTGCCCATTCCATTCCCTTCGTTGTCTTCCATGGTAATGTTGTCCGCTTTTATCTGGCGTATTATGGTGGTTGTTTTTGGTTACTTTTTCATGGGCAATTATGCTGTTTTTCTGTTATTGGAGTTGATGTTTTCTTGTGATTATAGCACTTGCAGTATTTGTTCTTTTTCGAAGTTTTAGTGTGCTTGCTATATTAGATAGTTTGAAACCAGAATGCTTTTGTTGACTACTCTATTCCACTGAATTTTTGGGCATTTTGAGGTTAATTTGTTGCTTTCCAGTTACCAGTTCTTGCTGTTTAGGACATTGACTTTAACGTTATCTTGAATGACTAAAGATGTATCTATTTTCAGTGTATTTGAAATGTACTATGGAGGATATTCAACAACTGTTTTTTTAAAGATTCTGTATTTCAACATGTTGCTTAGGTTGATTTGTGAATCTGAATAATTAATCGCTTTTTTTGTTTGCTGAAAATAATGTTACAGGAGTCTCAGACAATTGCAAGAACAGAGGAGTGACACAGTTCACCGAGCTTCTAAGTAATTGGTCCGGTTCGCAGGGTTATTGCATGTATGTTATCATGAATCCATTTAAATCTGAACTCCATACCACATTGGGTATATTTTCCTTCACGTATTTCAGTTTCTGTTACTTATATGGGATCTACGGCTTCCTCTTTCGTTGGTTAGTGAAATTGGAAATGGAGCATTTGATTCTTGGACTATGCCCTTCCTAAAACAGGTTTCATCATATTTTGTGAATTTAACTGTCATTTACGTGCCTTAAAGAAAATGATATAAATGGTTAACATCGTTTCGTGGTTCTTTGGTGTAGACGGCTCTTGCCTGTGAGAAGGTATTATAGCTTTGTGTGAAGAGTTTACTTCATTGATCTTGAAAAAGAGAAAAAAAAAAAAAAAATAGATCAGTTCTCAGACGTAATGCATTGAAATTACAGGTGAAGAAAATGAGTCAGCTCAGTGAAGGTTACAACATCATTGGACTTTCCCAGGTCGAATTTTATTTTCATCATTTTATCAATATTTTCTTTTAAATCATACATGGTGTATTATTTTCGCATTGTTTCCGTTTCTTGATGGCAATTGTCTAATTCTCCCTAGCCTTATACATTTTCAGGGTAATATGGTGGGCAGAGGAGTCATTGAATTATGTGATGGAGGTCCTCCTGTAAGTGCTCATTCGAGAAATTCAATAAAATAATTTAGGCAAGAATATTTTTCTGCATGTTCATCTATCCTATTCTTATTATATTTGTATAAAAGTTTTTGAATATGTATATTTCTTATTTTGGCATAGGTGAAAAACCTTATATCTCTAGCAGGTCCGCATGCTGGAATAGCAGCCGTTCCCCTCTGTGGAGTGAGTTCTTTTCCCCCCAAGCCTTCTGGAATATGATATTAGTGTCTTGTTTTATTCGTTTGCTGATTAAACTTGTACCTCAAGCTTTTTCCGGGATTAAACATACTTTTGACATGATAATTTACTATGGCAGTCGGCTTTGGTGTGCATTCTAGTGGATTTTTTGATCGAGTTGGCAGTTTATAGCGACTATGTTCAGGTTTGAATTTACTCAACATATTCTTTGATTTCATATGTTCCTTTTTCAATTCTTTTTACCCGACTCGACGTGAGCTTTATTGTCTGTAGGAACATCTAGCACCTGCAAATTATATCAAAATCCCAACGGTGAGTAGTAGTCTTCTGCCTTCAAGTATAGGGAAAAATAACGTTATAATATTTAATATTTTCATATCGTTTCGTCTTTTTCAGGACTTGGATGGCTACAGAAAAGGATGCAAGTTCCTCCCGAAGATTAACAATGAATTCTATAAGAATGCCACCTACAAGAAACGGTTTTCTAGCTTGGAAAACTTAGTACTTATCAAGGTATAGCTTAGTACATTGTTTTTAGAATTTCCATGAGTTATTTAAAAAAATGTTTGTAATATGGATCGATTTTATTTATTCTGTTTATAATCAGTTTGAGAAGGATGATATTTTGGTCCCAAGAGAGACTTCTTGGTTCGGGTATTTTCCAGATGGGTCCTGGGATACTATTTTGCCTGCACAAGAGGTATGTATCTCTCCCCCTCGCACGCGCGCACACATATGTAGTAGTGTGCGTGTGCAAAATAAAAATGAAATATATTAATTTGTTTTTACATCTAAACCCCTGGGGGATTGAACTCGTAGCCCGTAAGTTCAAAACACTCTCGATCACGCCTGAGAAATTAAAGCATTACACAAGCCACCATTGGAAGGTTGAAAAGATTACCCTTTATCAGGGGTTTTGTAATGTTTTCAAACTTCCAAGGGTGGTTTGTGTAATTCTTGAATTTCTCAGCTTCGGATTGCAATTTGCAATCTCCCATGGGTTTATAGTAAAACAAACCCTATATTAATCAAGTATCATATTTTTTGTAATAGAAATCTAACATATAATAAACCTTTAAGCTGGATATATCAGCAAAAGCCAACAAAATTATTTCAAAATAAATGGAATTGTATGATCATCACTATTTACGAATCTTGCAGACAACCCTCTACACCGAAGATTGGATCGGTCTGAAAACCTTGGACGAAGCCGGGAAAGTGAAGTTTGTGAACGTCTCCGGAGGGCATCTTGAAATTTCGTACGGAGACATGAAAACACACATACTTCCGTATTTGATCGAGAATGCAACTTCACAACAGCTGAGATTATCAGAAGCATCTCATCAGTCCTGGTTGTGGTCTGTGCCTGAGGGCAAAACTATCAATCTTTTTACCTCACATTGAAGAGATTCATTTCTAGTAGATATTTCATAGTAAATATGGGATAGAAATAATAAACAAGATGGATTTGTTGTATCACTTTTTCATGATGATTTAATAGATAATTCTAGTGTGGATCACTAAAATAGTGTAGTCATAAGGTGAGTGTTTTGCGTGTGATTGATTGGGTTCGATATATCAAATGCACACATGTATCTAACAAAATCTTGATTATCACTTATCTGTACACAAAAATCACGAATGTTTTTGGATAAAACTTAAATAAGTTTTAGAAAACTAAATTGTAATTAATATGTCTACACAAATTTTGGTCTTTTCGAATTTGAACAAATAAAATTTAAACATGTCTATATATATATATAATTTTGATATTTTGGCCTGTGAACCGTGAACTTGAAAAAAATGGTTTGAGCTTGGTTTTAAAATTATACTGCTTGCACCAAGGCTTGGTTTGGCTCGTGTTTTGTGAGCCCAATGTTTTGACGAACCAACTCGCTAGGCTCACGAGTAGACTCAACTTATTTACATTCCAAGTTTTGAATAGTTCGTTTTTTTAGCACACTCCTAATTCCTAAAGTGAACAAAAAAATAAGAATCGAAGTATTATATCCTAAAAAAGTTTTTTTTTTGTTGAACTAAAGAAAGAATTATTAACTATTTGTGTCAACTAGCTAATTTTGAATAGCTTTAAAAGACTCTAAATTATTATATACAAATTAATTAAGATAAATTGCATATAGCCCCTTATAATTAGATACATAAATACATTTATATTTCTACTCGATTAAGTTTAGAAATTACACTTCCACGTCTTATGATTTGTTAATGTATCACAATTTTCTCCTTAATTCGTTAAACTTAAATATAAACATAATATCTTTTCATTAAAGAGATTTACATATAAAATTAACAACTTATGAAATTAAACCAACACCGTCATTTCAACTTGAATAGATACTTATAGAACAACCGACACTGTAAAAAAATTTAAAAATTAATTGTATTCAACAATCAAGAATGTTTACCAACAGAGGTTGGTCCAAGCGATAAATGAATTCATTCCTATGGACGAGGTTCCGGGTTCGAATTCTCGTTTGGATGTGCATGTGTGAAAAAAAAATCAAGAATGTTAGTTTGAATTTCTGGTTGGGTATGCGTGTGTAAATTAAAAAAAAAATTAAGAATATTCAATTTTACTGTGATTAATATTTAATTTCACTATGAAAGATATAAAACTTACCGTAATAATTGTAAAAACCTTTTGGTTCTACACGTACGTTACAATATTAACGAAAAATTATTTTCCCAAATGAAGACTAATAAGGGGATATTTGTAATCTATTGCCAAATCATAATTGTGATAGTGTAATACTTTAATCCAAGTGTAAATATTGGGACTAGAATCTAGATGTAGTTTACCCAACAAATTAATACATATTTACACTAAAAATGAGTCTAATTAATTACACTATACATGTAGTTGTAAATTTCTAATTCAGCAATAACCGAAAAAAATTTAGTTCAAACACTATAGACTATAGAATCGTATCTGACCAATTATATAAATAAGTAAATTCTCAACTTTATAGCTTACATTATGAAAAACACATTGACCGGATTTGACTAAATGAGATTTGGGGTAGAATCACAAATTACAAAACAGATTGGAGCGGTGTTAGTTGGACAGTTATACACTTGCACTCACTAAAAACGAGTCTTTTTTTTCTTTTTCTTTTTTTAAATTTCAGATGATCTCTCTGTTATATATATATATATATATATATATATAGTACATACACGTTGATTCTTCTGGTTTAGCAGAAACTGAAAAATGGATTTGGTTCGTTATGAGGAAAATTCGAATACAAAATTCTATCTCTGCCGCCATTGCCGAACAACTCATCTCGCCTTGCATGAAGAACTGCTTTTCCAGGTGAATATTCTCTCTTGGAAGATCGATTTTGATATCGGTATTAGGTTCGTTTCTGAATGGCGATGGTGTTTTAAGCGTGTGTATCCTGATTTCTGAATCTCAGGGAGATCACCATGCATACTTCCGGAAGCTGTAAGTCTAGCTCTGTCCTTTTCCTTTTCAATTGTCATTTCCTGCAATTATCAATAGAGAATCAAATGCAATGGAAACATGTAGAATCGATGTAGTGTTGATGATGTAAGGATTTCGAAATTGTGCGTTGATAAGTGGTTTTAGTTGCAGACACACGTGTAATCGATATAGTGTTGATGATCGGATTCGAATGAGTTGAATATGTAGCGTAAATGGCGGACGATCGATGTAGTGTTGGTGACCGAAGTCGAAATTGTGCGTCGATGAGTGGTTTTAGTTGCAGAAACACGTGTAATCGATATATTGTTGATGATCGGATTCGAATGAGTGCAATGTGTAGCGTGAATGGCGGAAGATCGGAGTGGTGCTGGACTGCTCTGGAAATTGAGTTTAGGCTTTTTTCTGTAGTTGTGAGTTACGAATTTGTGAATGTGCAGGGTTAATGTTTCTGAACGGCTTGATGCTGTGACTGGTCAAAAAATGGTTTCCTGCTTCTATTGTCACGCTTATTTGGGAACGGACGCTAATCCCGTAATACATTAATGTTTCTATCTCCTCGAAATTAATCTCTCTTCGAAGGTTTTAATTTGTTGTTGATTTTTCAACACATTATCGATGTATGTTCGTTTAATTTCCAGATTGACGAACGGATTGGTCCTCTTACTTTTGGAACAGGAAGATACAAAATAGCCATGCAAGCTCCTCTCTCTCTCTCTCTCTCTCTCTCTCTCTCATATATATATAAATATGTATATATATGTGTGTCTGTGTAGATATATGCATTGAAGTAAATTTTGGTGTTTTTACAGGGTGAATCTGCTTTTCTGGAATGGGAGTGAGACTGTGTATGCAGGCACAGAGCAATCAACTGCTGAAAATACAAGTATGAAATACATTTGGTATATATATATATACACTAGAGTTTTTTCACAAAACCACGCACGAAATCGTAAAAGCTTCATTCTAATGCGCGAAGATTATTGGTTTAATTCTTTTCTGGTATTTTGCTATTATTAGTGCTGTTACTGATGAATATGATCATATATCAGTTTTATGGGTTGCATCTTTGAACTTTTTTAAGTGCTTTGTAGTTTGATACATTAATTGTTGGTTAATTTATCAGAAGGTCCAGAAATAACAAAGCCTCTCGTTCGTTATGAGAAAACTGACTTGACAAAATTCTACTTCTGCCGCTGTGATAACCATATCGCCTTACATGAATCAATGGTTGTGGAGGTTCTCATCTCTGATCTCTATTTGTTGTCTTATATATGGA
This sequence comes from Lippia alba, assembly GCA_037834125.1. NCBI lineage: Eukaryota > Viridiplantae > Streptophyta > Magnoliopsida > Lamiales > Verbenaceae > Lippia > Lippia alba. Next base: position 2,644,425 of record JBBMKE010000011.1, on the reverse strand, counting down.
AGCATATTGTGTGTGTATTCTCCGTTCTAAATCCCAATAATCTTATCTTTAAGTGTTTTAAGCCTGAGAATGTGGCTCAGGAAGACCAGCATGCGGTTTTCCGAGCTCTGTAAGTCTCCATCTTTCCATGCTGGAAATTCACATTTTGTATACTAATCTGTTAGAAAAGAATAGGTTTAGGTGTCTTTTACTTATGTGGCTATGGTATTCATAAATATGCAGGGTTAATGTGTCTGAAAAGTATGACCATACTACTGCTCAGTGTAAAGTGTCCTGCTCCAAATGTGACAAGATTTTGGGAACTAAATTGGTGAGACAAGTTTCTTTATCATCTCCTTCAAATCTCTTTCAAAAGGTCTATTTAATTCTCTTCTGATGATCTATTCTATGTTCATTTTCCAGCTCTCTCTGCAGGAGGCTGAGACTTCCATTATGAAAGATGGACGATTCTTGATAAACATGCAAGTCTCTCTCCCCTCTCTCTCTCTCTCTCTCTCTCTCTCTCTCTCTCCTCTCTCGATCTCTCTATCCCTCTCTCTGTCTGACTGTCTCTCTCATTAAATATATATGTTTGGTGTTTTTCACAGGAAGGATCTGTTTCTCTGGGATGGCACAGTGACTTTGTGTGCCTCTCCAGTGAAACCAGCTCAAGATGCACGTCGCCAACAGCCAGAACCATCGGCTCAGTCGTCAAAACCACCTGCTGAAGAGACATTCCAATGGCCAGCACCGACACCTCCAGGAGCATTTCGATTGCCGGATTCGCCAAATCCATAGCCACTTCCAGAGTTCCCCCCAGACATGTAACGTTCATTACTCATTAGTAACCTGCCTACGCCTACTAAAGTTTCGTTTGTTTTTTGACTAGACTCAATCCGATCGAGAGCTAGCATTAGAGAATCTTGATGAAACACTTTGTGCCACTTTGGCCTAACTGCATCTGATTCTACCCCTCTTTCAGATTTGGTAAACTGTAACAAATAGAAACTCCCTTATTCTGGAAACGGGGTATTAGGCTGTTAGCGAACACCCCCAACCCTTGAGGTAGTTTGTTCTTTACGACCAACATTTCCCTTTCTGTGTTAGTAATGCATACACTCCGGGGATGGTGTTCGTATATACCCCTTTTAGACATTTCATGCGTGCTAGTAATAAATAACCTCGGTGGATCGTGTTCGTATGTACCCCTTTTAGACATTTCGAACTTGCTAGTAATACATAACATCTGTGGATAGTGTTCGTATGTACCCCTTTTAGACATTTCCAGCGTGCTAGTAATACATAACCTCGGTGGATGGTGTTGTATATAACCCTTTTAGACGTTTCAAGCGAAATTTAACCACACACGTGCCACCGGTGGAAGGTATCATCAATGAATCAAAGAAAACTATTGGGGCCGCGGTGTAGTTTCTCTTCTCTAGCCAACGTCCATCAGTAAAATAGTGACTCCAAAAGTCTGAAATTTATTTTGTAGGCACATAATTACAGTAACAAACAGCACAGACCCTCCCATCTATCTTAATTCTCAAACAAGACTGCCTAAAGAATTACAAAGAAATGTGAGTAAAGAAACACCGAAACCTATTCTGAGTGCTTAAGCACCGCGTGACGACTGCCCCGGATCGTGATCTATAGCTTCGAGAAATTGAAATTTAATCAGGATTGCAAAAATTAATAGTAACGAACTTGAATTACTAAAATTGAACTGTTAACACTAGATTTTGACCATATGTGATGATGAGGGGCTAATGTAAGGTGGAAATAAGTTACGAGGGAGATCTGCGTAATTCTTAAACTAAGCAATTTTGTTGGTCACGGTTTAAAATAGAAGTAAAGAATGAGAGTTTGAATGTGCTTTCTTTATCTACCTGAAGCAGAGCAAATGCAGCACATTCCTTCAATGTGGGAGAAGGGTTTCGTAGAATCGCAACAAATCGTCCTATCTCAGCTACACTGTAGAAAATGAGTGAGCTCAGTGAAGGTTACAACATTATTGAACTCGTGAAGGTCAAAACAATAGGAATCACTCCTGAGAAATTAAAGAATTACACAAAGCACCCCTGGAAGGTTGAAGGCATTACACTTCACCACGGGTTTATTTGTAATGTTCTGAAAATTACAAGGGTTGGTTTGTGTAATTCTTGAATTTCTCAGCTTCATGTTGTAATTTGCATCTACCAGGGGTTTATAAGTTAAAACGAAGCTATATCAATCATGTGTTATGTTTTTGTAATATAAATCAAATATTTTATAACCTCTAAGATGGATATATCATCAAACTCATAACAAGCCAACAAAATAATTTCAAAATAAATGGAATTGTATGATCATTTCTATTTACGAATCTTGCAGACAACGAACCTCTACACCGAAGATTGGATCGGTCCGAAAAGCTTGGATGAAGGCGAGAAAGTGATGTTTCTGAAAATCTCCGGTGGACATCTTGAAAATTTCATACGGCAACATGAAAACGCACATGCTTCCATATTTGATCGAAAATGCAACTTCACAACAGAGATTATCAGAAGCATATATCTCATCAGTCCTGGTTGTGGTCTGTGCCTGAGGGCCAAAAACAATCAATCTTCATGACTCGCATTGAAGAGATTCATTCCTAGTAGGAATTTCATAGTCATATCTTGTGAGTAAATATAGGAACGAAATAGTAGACGATGGATTTGTTATATTACTTTCCATGATGATTTAATAGATAATTCTAGTTCGAACGAGGTTCGACCAAAATAGTGTAGTCATAAAACTAGTGTTTAATTTGTATTTGTCGTGGGTTCGATATATCCAAATTCACACAAGTAATATATCTAACAAAATCTTCATTATCAGTTAACTAACATACGTAAATAATTGAGAATGTTCTGTGTTATTACAATCTTATTAGATTAAAAGAAAGGATATTAAATCTATACAATTATCAGAAGGTATGAACATATATTGGTAATGGTGAGTAATGTCGATATATCTTCAGTTTCTTCACTGTTATCCATCAAAATGTTGAAAGAAAATAATTTATTTTTCCCTAACGGAACTGAGAAAATAGATGATTGTTTAGTTTTGAAACCGAAAGGGATTGAAATATAAATACGCCTAATTATAAGGGATTTAAAGAGTTATCCAGCTAACTAAAGTAAGTCTTATTATCATATTATGCATGCTACCTAAGACCATAAATGAATGTCTAAAAATCTGATATTCGTCTATATTTGAATTTATCCATTCAAATATGATATTATTTGTATTCGATTATATACATTTGAAATCGATATAATATTTATGCATTAACAATAATAATAAAATATATATATATTATATTATTACTAATAATAAATTCAATTAATGACTAGGAACATATATTATAAGTAATATATTATACTTATGATTAATATTTGTACGGATTTAATAAATTTATAATTTGTTAAATTAATATTTGTATGTACTTGATGTCTGATTATATTATGAAGTTTAAATTTATTAATTTATATATATATATATATATAAATTAAAATAGATAATCGGATTCAGAGTTGGATTTGGACCTGAATTCAAATTTTAGATAATTCACTAATCAAATATTATAATTAATCCCATATTCATATCATATCTGCAGAAAATGGATACGAATACAAATATTATTTTTATTATCGTCGGATAACAAATATGCTAAACGATTTCGGACCCTGACATTGCACACCCGGCCCATTTATTATCAGTTTAATTTGCACCCTAATGCCACCTATTTAGTAAACATATTTGAGCGGACTCTTTCTTTTCTTTTCTTTTCTTTTCTTTTCTTTTTTATACGATCTCTCTGATATATATAAATAGGTCAATCTCGAACATTTTTTGGAGTGCTTGTAGTTTGATTCTTCTGCTTCATCAGAAACTGAACAATGGCGTTGGTTCGTTATCACGAAAATTCGAATACCAAATTCTATCTCTGCCGCCATTGCCGAACTCATATCGCCTTGCATGAACAACTGCTTCTCCAGGTATTATTCTCTCTACGAGAATTTCTATTAATTATCAGTATTTTTTTCGTTTTAAATCGCGATAGTGTTTTAAGCGTGGGTATCCTGATTTCTGAAACTCAGGAAGATCAGCATGCAATCTTCAAGAATCTGCAAGTCTCTGTCCTTTTTCCCCCTGCAATTAAAAGTAGAAATCAAATGCATATGCATATGAATATGTATCGCGGCCGAAAAACGTGTAATCAAGCTAGTGTGGAAGACCTAATGACTTCGAAATTGCCGTTGATTTGTAGTATCAGTTGCAGAAACACATATAATCAATATAGTGTTGATGATGATCGAATTAATGACTTCAGATTTCAGAATTGCGATTGATATGTAGTATAAGTGTCGAATGATCGGAGTGGTGTTGGACTACTCTGGAAATTGAGTTTAACTTTCTGTAGTTCTGAGTTATGAATTTGCAAATGTGCAGGGTTAATGTATCTGAACAGTCTGATGTAACTCGTCAAACACGAGTTTCCTGCATCAAATGTGGCACATATTTGGGAACGGGAGCTAATTCGGTAACACGATGTTTCTATATCCTTCTCTTCAAAAGTTTTGTTGTTAATGTTTTAACACCTGATCGATGTATGTTCATTTTCCAGGCCGTAAAGCCTCTTGCTTTGGGAACAGGAAGATACAAAATAGCCATGCAAGCTTCTCTCTCTCTCTCTCTCTCTCTCTCTCTCTCTCTCTCTCTCTGTGTAATGAAATACATTTTGGTGTTTTTACAGGAAGAATCTGCTTTTCTGGAATGGGAGTGAGAATGTGTATGCAGACACAGAGAAACCAGTTGAAGATACAAGTATGAAATACTTTCTATATATACTTTTTCACAAAATCTGGTTTAATTTTTTTGTGGTATTTTGCTAGTAATAGTGTTACTGATGGATATGATCAGTTTTACGGGTCAAGCGTTTAAACTTTTTCAAGTACCTTGTAGTCTGATACATTGTTGGTTTTACCAGAAGATTCAGAAACAACAAAGTTCCCTATTCTTTATGAGAGAAATCCCGAGACAAAATTCTACTTCTGCCGCTGTGATAACCATATCACCTTACATGAAGAACTGGTTGTAGAGGTGTTCTGATCTCTGATCTGTATCGGCTGTCTTACATATGGAAGCATCTTGTGTGTTTATTCTCTGTTCTAAGTCCCAATAATCTTATCTTTCAGTGTTTTAAGCGCGACAATGTGGCTCGAGAAGACCAGCATACAGTTTTCCGAGCTCTGTAAGTCTCCATCTTTTCAAGCTAGAAATTCATATTTTCTATATTAATCTGCTGGAAAAGAAGTTTAGGTGTCTTTATTACTTGTGTGGCTATGGCATTCATAAATATGCAGGGTTAATGTGGCTGAAAAGTATGACCATAGAACTGCTCAGTGTGAAGTTTCCTGCTCCAACTGTGACATGAATTTGGGAATTAGATTGGTGAGACAAGTTTCTCATCTCCTCCATCTCTCTCTTAAAAGGTCTTTTTAATATGCTTTTGATGATCTATGTTCATTTTCCAGATCTCTCTGCAGGCTGAGACTTCCATTATGAGAAATGGGCGATACATGATAAACATGCAAGTCTCTCCCCCCTCCCTCTCTCTCTCTCCCTCTCTGTCGCCCCCTCTCCGTCTATCTGATGAAATATGTTTTGGTGTTTTTACAGGAAGGGTCTGTTTTTCTGGGATGGCTGGAAGATTTTGTGTGCGGCTACAAGGCAACCAGTTCAAGATGTCTGGCAGTGGCCACCACCGCAAGCTCAAGATGCATGGCAACAGTCAGAATCGTCAGCTCAAGATGCATTTCAATGGCCGGCACCGCTATCTCCAGAGGCATGGCAATGGCCGGAATCGCCAGCTCCAGATGCATGGCCATGGCCGCACCTGCCAAAGTAGTTTTGTAACGCTCATTTACTCATTAGTAGCCTGCCTACGCTGATTGATGAGACTATCTTGATGAAACACAAGGCGCCACTTGGGCCAAACTGCTGTAACATACTTATTTTGGAAACGGGGTAATAACCAACACCCCCAACCTTTGAGGTAGTTTGCACTTTATGACCGAACATTTATGTTTGTGTGTTTAGTAATACCCCTTTTAGATGTTTTAGGCGAAATTACTAAGCAAAACCACGCGCGTGCTGCCAATGAAGGTATCTTCGACAAATCAAAGAAAACTATTTGGGCAGTGGCGTAATTTTTCCTGTCTGCCCCGCCTAAACAATGTCTCTCCTTTTATAACTCATTTATCCCTCAAAATCCATAAATTCATTTTAGGGCACAAAACAAATGGGTACCTGGTTCGAACAAAAATGAAACCAAACTTCTCTTGGGAAAAAAGCGAAAAAATTATCTAATTTTTCAAACATCCAACAATAAATAGCAACTCCAAAAGTCTCAAATTATAGTAACAAACAGCACAGACCCTCCTATCTATCTCAAACAAGACTGCCTAAAAAAAATTACAAAGAAATGTGAACAAAGAAACACCAAAATCTATGCTGAGTGCTTTATTTCGGAGGCTAAAAAGCAGACTGTCTCCTATCAAGAGCTTTACACAGCAACAAACATAAACTTTCCTTCCTTCATGGTTTTACACTACTATCTGCAACAAACCATACCTTTTTCAGACAGAAGATTCCGGCTGATGCTGCTCGAGGTTTCTGAGTACAATGCGGGCAAAGATCTTGGCTTCAATTGGCGCACCTGCCGCCGCTGCTGCTGCACGAAGAACACGAGGAGCTCCAGCGTTCTGAAGGAGTCTCACATGAAGCACCGCGTGACGACCGCCCGGGATCGTGAACTATAGTTCAAATTTGTGAGATATCGAAATTTAATCAGGAGTGCAAAAAGAATAATAATGATAATGAACTTGAATTACTAAAGTTTGAAGTGTAACATGCGAATTTGATCATGTGTGATGATAGGGTGCGACTGTAAAGTGGAAATAAGTTATGAGGCAGATCTGTGTAATTCTTCGACTAAGAGGGGTTATATGCGTAACTAATTGGTTATGGTTTAAAATAGAAGTAAAGATGAGAATTTGAATGTGCTTTGCGTATCTACCTGAAGCAGAGCAAATGCAGCACATCCTTTTAATGTGGGAGAAGGGTTTCGTAGCATGGCGACAAATCGTCCTATTTCAGCTCCACTGTATAAATAGAAAATACCAAGCCAGTGATGGTAAGTTTGAGACAATAAAAATGGTCATGAACTATTGATAAACGGTATTTACTAGCCAAAAACAAAATATTATGGGTTATAAGTAAAATATTTTCGCATTTAATAAATAAATATCCAACCTGCATCTGAGATGGCCCGCTTCTTGAATGCGAGCAGATTCGGTTACTTGTGCGAGTGCAGCGGGGGCTGATGATGCAGCAGCAGCGGCAAACGCTTGAGGATCAGAAAATGTCATAACAAAAGCTTCAATGTGTTTCAAAGCCATTCTTCTAAGCCCATCTAGGTTTACACCCTTTGAACTGCTATCCGTCGACGTTCCTACAATGGCAATTTCATCCATTCTGCACACAGCAACAATTTATAGATCTTAAAAACTATGAGAGCGACCGAAAAACTAAACGAACCAACATTTGGTGATACCCTTTATTTTGATCATAAACGAATGAATACTTTGAAGAAGTTTGTTAGAATACCTTCCATCAAACATGTAGGCAAGTGCCAATGCAGACATGAAGCGCGCCATTTTCGATACAGAAGAAGAACAAAGATGAACAAGCGCAGGAACTCCACCTTCCTCGACAATGCGCAAAGCATTACCAGAATTGAAAGCAAGATTCCAAAGAGCTCCTGCAGCTGTCTCATGTACATCCTGAGAGAGAGAGAGAGAGAGAGCATACGTGATATTGATTATTTTCCTTGTGTTTAGTTGGAAATCCAGGAAAACCAATAAGAATTAGAAAGCAGGCCCCAAAAAAAATGTCAGGTGAAAAAAAGATAAATGAAGGAAAAATTAGGAGAATAATTCAAAGGTCATATTGATGTTAGTAGAACTTACCTCGGCCTCGGATCGTGCCAGTGCTATTAGTGGCGCCACACCTCCTTCTCGCCCTATAGCAATGCTATTACATAAAGAACATTCATGTTATTATTTATGTTCATAACTTAATAGGTAACAGAAATGACAGATTACTTCATAGTTAGTTGTGAAACACATTCAGCAACAAAGATCGTCATCAGAAGCAAAAATGTCAAAATAAATCATCAAAGTCTGCATAATACCTATTCGTTTCAGAAACAGACAATCCCCAGAGGGCACCTGCAGCCCTCTCCTGAAGCCCATGAGAAGCATTTGCACAGGAATGAGCTAAAGCAACCTAAACAAAATCGATACTCAGAATGAGTCAGATATTTCTAGAATGTAATTGAAAATATATGTAATCAAGAACTTCAAGTTAAATGTCATAATGATATAGCACAGTGAGGGTAGAGTTTACATATTAGTAACATTATATAGGTTTTATCACATCCTTCAATTGATAAAAAGATGAAACTAAAGTAACACTGTCAAGGACAAGATGCAGGGCCCATGTGCGCTGGTGTTAACTAAAAGTTATTTGAAGATACTGCTTTTTTTTATGAAACAGATTAGTGATTGTTATAAGGACGTATTTAGAGCATGAATGTGCTCATAAGGCCGCATTACATGCTTATATGCAATAAACTAATCAAACATAAACATGCTAATTCCAGCAGCGAAAGGCTGACGTAAGTATTTTTCCAGTTTTTTCCCTCAAGATGGTATCCATTACGAATTTTACTAAAGAAGCATCCAGCTTCAGGACAATTAACACGTGTTGTAAACCTGAGCTACCAAATTAGAATATTGATTTTAAGAAAAAGATTTAATTAAAATGCAACCATGTCCAAGCAATGTGTTGTTTTGGAACCGAACTTAACAAATTAGAGTGTCGATTTAGTTGACACAACCATGTCCATGCAACAGGTTGTTTTGAAACTGGATTTACCAAATTAGAATATCTATTTAAGGAAAAGATTTAATGCACCGGCAACAATGTCCATGCAAGAACGTAAAAAGAATCAGATTTCATTAATAAGAAATCTTTGCAAAACACAAGTTTGTTAATAAGAATCATCTCAAAAAGGCAAGCTAAAATAGCAGAAATACCTAACCAGCACAAGTGGACGTACTCTGCATGCATGCACATAAAAAATAACAAGCTCCATAGGTTCAAAAACATGGATGCCACTAGATATGAGTTCGCATCTATCTTATGAAACTACAAAGCTAAATGCTCATAAGAAGCCTAACGAGCTTCTACGTAAATGTATAACCACAAGAGTATATAGGTTATGCTGATTTATCCATTCACTTGCTCTTTTAAATAAAACCTAAATTCTTGAAACTATCATGAAGTGAGGATATTATTCTGCAATTCTTTCATGAGCTTTAATAAGTTTGAGCAAACATAATTCTGCAAGGTATTACAGGGGCTCTCCACGAATTATTTAATAATGAAATAAAGAAACAAACACAATAGTGTCATACCAATGCCTCGACACCACCAGAAGATGCAATTGCTTCTCGATTTCTGTCATCAAAGGATAAATTCCATAATGCACCAGCAGCTTCTTGCCTGAAAAGCACCCAACATTTTGCAGAACACATGAGAAACAGCATTGATTTACTTCTTGAGAAAAAATCAATGAGTACTTGAAGCCAAAATTAAAATTTCAGCCGAAAAATAAATAAATTACTTGACGCCATCATGAGGAGAACGAGTTAGTTGCACAAGAGCTTCAAGAGCTCCTGCCTCTTGTCCGACTGCAGCATTATTACTATTGCTATCTCCATGAGCAGCCAAATTTGCCAACGCCCGAGCTGCCTGGAAAACAACATGAAGTGATAACGCCCAGGTCAGCCATATAGTTTCCACATTTGAATCGTCAGATGAATAATAGTAATAGATTTTATGGTGCAAAATCAACATATCCCACTATCTACGCTTATATATGGAAACATGGAATTTATTAGCTATTACGAAACAAGTACTTCTTGGAAACCCCATGATGGTCCACTTTGAAAAGGCAGGGAGCACTCTTTGCTAACCTACATAGTTCAGCTGTTTTTCCTTTAAAACAAAGATTAAAAATTGTAAACCATGCCCAAGATTCTTTAGTGGACCTATTAAAGAAACAAACAAACAGGCTAAGTACGTTAGGAGCCTAGGTGTCAGCTGTTTTTCTTGATATTTCAACCACAAGGAAGATTGCTACTTGATAGCTCAGCTCAGACAACAATTAAGGAAAATGATGGGGTTCAATAAGTATATAAATCTTCAGCTCTTTAATTAACATAAACAGACCCACCTGCTCTTGCACTCCCTCAACCTTGGAACTCCGAGCTAGAGTAACTAATGCATGCACACCACCAAATGCAGCAACTTCTGTACTGCATTTATCATCTGCTGCCAAATTTGCTAATGCCCCAGCCGCACGTTCCTGAAGTCAACCAAAAATACCAAACGTGAGTATGCTAATTAACTTAGTTTCCCATTATAAAGTATACCATAATGCCATTAACATACCAATACTCCTTCGCCTCCATTAGATGTTGACCATTTATAGATAAGGTCAACTAGAGCTTTTACTCCACCGCCATCGGCAATGGCACACTACAAAAGGAACTTTATTGTCAAATGCATGAACATTAAAGCAAGAAATTATGCGTAAATTAAACAACAGAAAAATATTTTTTTTAAAAAAAAAAGTAAAAGAGGAGAAAGACCTTATGATCTTCACCAACGGATAGGTTCCACAATCCTCCAGCAGCCTCCTCAGCAACCAATCTGTTCAAGGATCTAGCAAGATTTACAAGAATGCTAATGCCTCCTTCATCCGCCACAGCTTTTGCCACATTAGCATTCACTGATAAGTTTGCGATTGCCTATATTTAAAAGAAACGCAAAATATTATATGCATTTGGCCCAGTCGAGGTGATCGATAAAGCTTGAAGATGCAACAAACGATTATGGCAACAATTATCCAAAAAATTTACCTTAGCAGCTTCAGACTGAAGCCCCTCCCGCCAAGACCGGGCAAGGTTTAGTAAAAGGCGTATTCCACCATCTCTCATAACTGCTTCAGCCCTTCCAGTATCAATACTGGCATTCTCATCATCTATCACGACAAAAGTTGCAAGTGCAGTAGCTGCTCTCTCTTGAACTTCTCCTTGAAGACTCTGCATGAAACTAAGCAACAAACTAGTGCCTTGGTTGAGCCAGAAATTATCCAAACCGGGAGGATTGCCCTCGGAAATTCGTAGAAGCGAATTGGAAATGATCCATTCCAGCCAATTCAAAACGTCGCTCATTCTCTTATCCATGATTCTTTTAGAATTTCTCCAGTCCAAGAAAGCATTCATGTTATTATTATTTGTTGAATCGACAAATAGGGAAGCTACTCCTTTGAGAATGTCGGTGAAAACAGCAAGTAGAATTTTACCTTTATGGTTCTTATTGGAGACAAAGCCGGCATCCCCCTCAAGCGATGTACAATTCAAGGCGCACAAAACCTTCAAACTAGCCGAGGACGAAAAGATTCTAGAGACAGTATTGGGAGTAATATCTGTTCTAGAAACATCTAAAGCTATCAGATTTGGAAGCTTAATCCATTGTTGTAACACCACATTCCACTTTATATTTGAAGTCCCTGCTACCGAAAGGAATCGAAGCGACACTACATTCCCTAAAGCAGTTTCATCCACTTTCTTACAGTCAATGAAGCCAATATCTGTCAAGTTCTTGCAGTTTTTCGCTAAAGCATTTATGGCATTTGCATCCACGTCGTGAACGCCCGAGAGCCGAAGCTTCTGAAGTTTCGGACAACAAATGGCTATTGCTCTTATAGCATCACTGCTGATTTTGCCACAGAAATCCGGACCAATCATAAGACACTCAAGTGCTTCGTGCCGGGCTGCAAGAACAGAGAGTGTGGCGTCAGTCATTTCCCTGCAACAATCACCGCTAATCTCTCGTAGATTCTTGGCTTGAAGATTTATGATCGCGTCAGCAGATTCAGGGCCGCGAAACCGGAGCTTCTGAAGATTCTGGCATCTAGAGGCGAGCGAAGATGCAGCAGCAGGATCACATTTGTGAGTCCTAAGATCTAATGACTGCCATAAACATGGATGTTTTCCTAGGGCCCGCCATGTACGGCACGTGGAGGATAAACTAGCTCGGTCTCGATAGTTCAGACACGAGAAGAGCTGAATAACTGTGTCATCCGGTAACCTTGTCCAATCAAGAACACCTTTATCATCCAAACTTAAGGTTTCATCAATCTCAGAGCAACCCACTTTCTCTTTTCCCCTTCTTACAACCTTCCTCCTCACTCTTCTACTCATGTTTGGATTGGTTTTCACGAGACAATCGCTCCGCAACTAAACAAACTCTCAACACTCCGTTCTAAACACAAAACCTATTAACAACCGGATAAGCAATGCCGAAAACACAACCCTTCAGTCTAAATTTCCCTGAAATGATGATCCCAGAAACCACCACTTCCCCAATACCGATCCCACTTAATCACCCAACAAAAAGGGTTCTTTTTTCTTTTTGCAATCAACACCTCTGACGAACAAAAAGAGAACCCATAATTCAGAAACACTTCAAACTCAAAGCCCAAATCTTGAAACCACTAAAGCTTCCAAAATCAGCCAAAGACGAATGCCCGTTGGCGTCAGAAGCCCTAATTCGAGAAAGACTGATGATTACCTCAGCAGAACCTAACCCCTATACATATGCAGCAAAAAACTAAATAAGGAAGTTCATGGAACACACAAAAAAAAATCTGCGCTTCAGATACGATAAATCCCCGAACAAAAATGCATGAAACTCGAGTAAAAGTCAATCCACGTTTCCCCCTCAGAACTTGCCCTTGTGGGCCTTATGGTAAACCCTTAAATCTACAAACTTGGCATTAAATCCATCGCCTTTAATCACATTCAAGAAACTATCAGCAAATAACTCAGAAAAAAACGCAGGAAAATTAAGATGGGCAGAAAAGATATGTGCTATACGACAATCGTTTCTTCACCTATAAATAAGATGATGCATATGCTCATTTATATGTATATATACATACATATGTATAACCCCAGAGAGAAAGACAGAGGTGAGGAAAGGTCGGAGAGAATTCAGGTAAATATATTATCAAAGATGTGAGAGAAAACAAGGCCAAGACCACTAGTCCACAATTCTTGATTTCTTTCTCTCACAAACATCACACACACACATGTATATATATATATACGTGTGAAATCTATGAAGAGATTGAAGATTAGAAGAATTAATCCAGGTTGGGGTTTGATGAGCGCATAGGGTAGTGTCAAAATATGCCAAGAATTGGAAATTTGTTGTGTTTAAGAATATATGGATGGTTGCAAAGGACTTGAAAATAGGTTTTGCATATTTGCTTGGATTCCATTAACCCAATCGAATTATTGTAGGGTTAGGAAATTTAATAATAGTTTTGATTTTTTTCAAATTTAATACACAACTGGATTTTACTAGACCTACCAAATATATACCAGGTATATTATTACTACAAAATACATGCAAAAAATGTTACCGTACTGTCCTATTGCAACGATACCACAAGTCGAGAAAAAAAGAATTTTTTGATAGACATTTATATATTTCATTGAAATTCTGAAGAATTCACCTCATGAAATTAAGCGTCGTGGCCATATTGCGGTCTCGACTTGATATTTTAAGATATCAAACGGGATGAATTAATTTTTGAAATCATTTGAGAAAGATAAATTTTATTAATATTTAAATACTTTTGTATGATGATATTTACACTCTACTTATCTTTATTAGGTATTATTCTTTTATTTTTTGTTTTTTCCGACGAATACTAAAATATTTTGACCTCATTAATAGATGTTTGCTCAATCATCCTTAGAAAGAAAAGAATAACAAAAGGAGGAAAAAAAACTGTTTAAGGCAAAGTATAATGTTGGTTTCCTCTTTATAATTGTTTGTATTTAGCTATAATTGTTGTTGTCAACAACAAATACATGAGTATATATATTGGATATTCACTTTTTAAAATGGTAATATACTTCAAGATACTTATGTATATATACAAGTATTACCAAAATGATTTAAGTTGTCTATTTTATTTTGATAAAGTGATATTCGTATAAAATTATTTGTAGAATTCATCTAAAATTCTTATACGCGGTTTGTATATATTTTTGTTTATTTACTAAAGATTACATAAATTAATAATTCGAAGTTTTGATTAAATTGTATAACAATTTGGTATTATATTAATTTGATTAAAAATGTTATGTGTGAGTATCTCGAATAGCAACCACCGCCACTGAGAAAAATTTATAAGGCAAAGGCCTAAAGCATAGTTTCTTAAGTTTGGTGGGGTTGAAGTTGAACTTTGAAGCTTGAAGGCATAATCCCTAGGGCCAAAAGGTGGTTTTGTTATAAACTAATTAATAAAAACAGGAAAAGAAATGAAATCGTGATTGAATATTTTGCTAAAACTTTCGTATAGCTTTCTTCTTATTTCATTTGTGTGTGTAACGTATAATGCATCTCTCAATTTATAGAAGAAAAATGAACTGAAAAAGTATGACCCAACAATAACAATGTTTGGATGATTGCATGGGCATACCATTCATTACACTATTTTACAAGTTTGAATGTCTTTTCAACTATTCATTCAATTAGTATATCTTGACTTTATCAACATTCCCCATTAGAATGCCCATGCAATTAGATTTTAAAAACTACTGAGTTATACTCATTCACATTTTTAAAATCTTGTAGCCTCAAATACATCCACTCATAATGAACCTTAGGAAGAATGACAGTTTTCTGATGATCATATTGTTCCCTTAAATCATTCTACAATTCAAGTGGATCTTCCACTGTTAAGTATTCCAATTTTAGCACTTCGTCAATGTGATGACGGATAAAAATCATGGTATTTGTCTTATCTTGGTTATATGCATTATTTTCTTTAGTTATTGTCTCCCCAAGACCTTTTGCATTTAAACGAATCTTTGCATCAAGCACCCATGACAAATAATTTTTTCAAGAGATATCGAAGGTCGTGAATTCAAGTTTCGTGAGATTTGATATGCTTGCAACTAATATAAAATAAAAAAAGACAATTAATACATTTATTCAATCAAATAATGCACACAATAATTTAAAAACCTAGTTCGAATCCTAAATCAATAAGTAGGAAGAGTATGATAGGGAATGTAATAAACATGATGAACATATTATGATCCACTTTCGGGATATCTACACTAAGAATGAATATAGTGAAAGCGATTACAACAATTATTGAGAGGATCACCAAACTTGATAACATCTTGGTATATGAAATTTAGAAATTTTCGTTTTGAGAGTAAGAATCAAGAAGTAGAAGTGAAGGAATTGTGTTTTACCCAAAACCACCTATTTATAAAAAGAATTTATCAGTCGTTATAATAATTATTTTAAAAAAAATATAGTCGTTGTAAAAAGATGTTTGTGTGTGTGTGTGTGTGTGTATATATAAGTGCAGGAATCAATTATAATATTTTATGCATGATTAGTGTTGATAAAAATATATGAAATGTAATAAATATATAAATATAAATAAGTAGAAGACACAACCTTCCATTTGCAGGTAAATAAATAGAATAAGGAGACTTTTACCTCCTATTATGTAAGTAAATATTATTAGGACCTATCATTATATAAGTAAGTATTATTATTGGGAGGTTAGACCGTCCAACACATACATATAAATAAATATTATTATTGAGAGACTTAGTCTTCCTTCGTAGATAATCTCACATTTTGTCTTCAAAGTTGAAAATATATATATTTTCAAATAAAAGGATTTAGAGAAAATGATTCATCGGAACTTGGAGGCTCGCCGGAAAAATTAAAGTGGATTTGTCGGAAAACTTGAATGGACCCGTCAGAGGGACTATTGTTGCTTTGCTTGATCGAACGGTCGTGCTGATAACGTGTTATAAATTAACTAATAAAAATAAGAAAATAACTGAAATTGTGATTGAAAATTTTATTGAAGCTTTCGTATAGCTTTCTTCTTAATTATTTCATTTGTGTATTTGTAATGTACAATGGAGCTCAAAATTTATAGAAGAAAAATATACAGTAGAAGTATGACCCAACAGTAACAATGCAGATGCTTTAATAGTTGCATGGGAGGACCATTCATTACACTATTTCAGAAATTTGAATGTCTTTTCAACTATTCATACAATTGGTATATCTCGACTTTTTGAACAATTTTTTTGGGTTTTTTATAAAAATATTGTCATTTTCTTTTACATATTTTTGTGTTACTTTTTTCTACTAATGCAATTTTATGCTGAACTCATTATTGCATAACCGACTTTAGCACATATTTTTTTCATGCATTTTTAATGAAACTCCGAGGAAAATACAAATTAAAATTGGTTTTAATTTGTAATTTTTAGCTGTTGTAATTTTATTTATTTAAAAGGTAAAGTGATTAGTTTCCTTATTTTAACACCTTATAGGGTGATGGTGTCGGATTTAGTTCAAGGGGAGTTCAACACCAATTCATTTTCTATTTGTGAGTGTATGGAAGGGAAGGCCACCACAGGCTTTGAGCCACAGGAACTGGGTTCCCAAATAGCATGGATTCTACCAGCTAGGGTAACACCTTAGTGAGGAAAGTGAAGTTGTGAGAAGCTTGAATTCGAAACTCTGGAGTTTCCAGTTCAGTATCTTGTGTGTGAAGAAAGTGTATTTTCTGCAGAGGAGATAACTTGAGGAAGGTGTAGTGGAACCTTCCTATTTATAGTTTAAGGGCAAGGGTAAATGTGTAAAAGTACCCGAGTGGTTCCGAATAGAGTGTCGCCCTAGACACGTGGCGAGGGTGAAGGCCTGAGAATGACGTACAGGGGTCACTTTCGCCTTTTAGGCCATTACTCCCAACTGTTGTGTCAGAGATGGTTAGGCGACCGATCTTTCGGTCGTGAGGAGGGAGTCTCCAATATTACACGAGCGTTGGGACGCTCGAGGTAGGGTCCCTTGACGAGAGAAGCGAAGGGTTATTTTTGCGAGCGATGGCACGTAGAGGGCTGACCCTCGGGGTAGGGATCCTCACGGGGGGCTTCCACTAAGAGAGGCTGGCTACGAGGGTAAGGCTGGGCGAGGCCACGAGCCATTTGCACTCGAGCGTTAAAACTGGTCTAGCAGTGACGGAAGCCTTCCGCGATCATGCCACGCATATGGTGGAGATACGAGCATATTCTAGGCCCATCATAGGGTAAGATTGCTTATTAGAAAATTTAACGTCGTTTCATATTTTTTATCAAAAAACTAAAAATTATTGGGCAATTTTATATGAGTTGGTTATTGGGCAATCGATTTTAAATAACCCTTTTTGCTAATACTTTTAATGGAACGGTTTTATAGAAAACAAGTTTAATTCGCATTTTTCTCTAATTTCACTAAAAGTATAGAAAAAGATACATGTTATAGCTGATTATAACCAGCTCATCGTAAAATTGCAATAGCTAAAAGGAAAAAATGGCAATATTTTTAGAATAACCCATTTTTAGGAGAAAAAAAAAAAAAGGCTTTTGTGTTGAACAAAATAGTAAACACTACTTGCCCCTATTTACAACTTTGTCAATTGCTATGATTTTTGCATGCGAATATATTTATATCCTTTGGCTTTATTTACTTGGTTAGAGATTAAAACTACATATGTTCAAATAAATATCATAAAAATACTTAAAATTTTGAAATTGCCCCAATCTACAATCTATATCTACCCATCTATATAGATTCTAGAATATTTCGAAATGAATAAACGAATAAAAACGAATAACATTTAATAAAAAATTATGCCCTTAAAATTGCATGATAAAAATTAAAATACAAGTCAACCAAATTAATCACATGTACAATTACATGGATGGTCAGTGGTCTCATATTTACGTTTTCTTATATCCATTCATTTTTGTATCTAACTTCACTTTCCTCTTCAAAGAATTTAGACAGATTTTCAACCTAGGTACGAGGTTAAAATCTCCCATAAATCCCTCATAATCTTTACCATTTAAATTCCTTAAATTAAACTAGTCAAAATACCAATAAATGAAATATATATTAACATATGATATATTAGTTGAAAGAATTAATAATCTCTATAAATAAATAAAAACTGATTTCTCACTTGTTCACCAACTTTCTTGGTAGAAAAAAGCATGACAAACGAGCAGAGTTCTGGTACGACATCATCGGCTTTTCCGGCGAAGTCATCATGCTACTCTCGTTTCCGGTCGGCGGCGCTGCGGTCGAAGCCCATCCCTCCGCCGTGTGATACCGCCGTCGACGGCGGGGAAGGCCTCGTGCGGCGGTTGAGCCTCTTTGATCTCATTCTGCTCGGCATTGGCGCCTCCATCGGCGCCGGAATATTCGTCGTCACCGGCACTGTGGCTCATGATGCCGGTCCTGGTTAGTGGGTTTGCTTCCTTTTCCGTTAAAGTTGATTCCTTTTTGTGTTTCTTTTATTTTTGTTGAAGTAATTGGGTTGATTTGAATGGGGATTGGGCTTTGTTTGGGGAATTCTGGCATTTGATAGTTCGATGTGAGGAAATTATCTGTAGTTTAGTGTGTTGTTTGTCGAACTGCCATGCATTTTTACTGAGGCAATTAGTTTTTTGGGAATGACATAAGGTTTTGGCTTTTATATGAGTTTAGTTGAGTCTTGAGTCTTGACTTTTATGGTCAGTTTTTGTTTCTACATTTTGCATGTGGTGGAAAATTGATGTAGTTGAGATTCTTGCGGGGGCAAGATAGATTATCAGAGATGATATAAGCAGGCTTGATAGCTCTGGGATTGAGTTGAGTCATGTTGAGCCTGGTTTATAAGGGCTTCAGGCAAAACTCTGTGTCAAATTATTTTGATTGCCGAGTCGTGAGATTCTGGTTTTTAAGCCCGAGCCGTAGCTCCAGCTTCAGAATGTGGCTCGAAATATTTGAAGTTTATGGAATTCAAGCTCGAGGGAGTGATTTATTACTACCAAACTTAAGCCAAAGATATTGAAATGCTCCAGACTGGACCTTTATTATATATAAATGATGAATGTCCAGACCTTATGAGCTACTGTAAATTATATTGTCATTAAATATGAAAATCTGAAACAATATTG
Source organism: Lippia alba (assembly GCA_037834125.1). Classification (NCBI taxonomy): domain Eukaryota; kingdom Viridiplantae; phylum Streptophyta; class Magnoliopsida; order Lamiales; family Verbenaceae; genus Lippia; species Lippia alba. The sequence goes on along the minus strand of JBBMKE010000011.1, from coordinate 2,625,181 downwards.
TAAGAGAATGGAATTATCCTGTTCTTGTAATTAAATGCATTCATGGAGTCTTATAGTTTTAAAGATTCCTTTTGAACATTATTTTTTAACTGTTATTTTGTGTCATATCTGAATCTTCTGCTGCAGGAGTTACACTTAGTTTCATCATTGCTGGAGCATCTTGTGTTCTGAATGCTCTCTGTTATGCCGAACTATCTTCTCGCTTTCCTGCAGTTGTTGGGGGAGCATACCTTTATACTTACTCAGCTTTCAATGAGCTCACGGCTTTTCTAGTATTTTCTCAGTTGATGATTGACTATCATATTGGTGCTGCTAGCATAGCGCGTAGCTTAGCAAGCTATGTGGTCACTGTACTGGAACTGATTCCCTTCCTCGATAATAAAATTCCAAGCTGGGTTGGGCACGGTGAAGAAGTTCTTGGAGTGTTATCTATTAACATATTAGCTCCTATTATCCTAATGCTTCTGACTGTTGTTCTGTGTCGGGGTGTTGGAGAATCTTCAGTGTTGAACTCCGTCATGACGGTGTTGAAGGTTGTCTATCTATCCCACACTCTTCTCTTCAATTTCTAAATTTTCTTAGAACTAACATATAGTACCTTGGTCTTTCTGAGTCCTATTCTTCAATAACGTATTCTGTCAAATAGAGTGTTTTTCCGATGTTCCTCTAGTAATTTTGCTGATGACACGAGTACAACTAACACAACTAGAACTAAATTAATAACTTTGAGCGAGTTTTTGCACGAAGTTTTCTAATTATTAACAGATTTATATAATGCTATAAATAATGCTATTAAAGTCTTTTTCATACTGTCACTTTTAGAAGGTAATAATATGCTAAGAGCAGGTGGTAGATACACACTTGAGTACAGAACTTATAATTTTTTGAAATAATGTGTTTTTTTCATGATAATTCTGGTCGCTCGCTATTTGAATTTAGTTTATAAGCCAAGTGACAAAAGGATAGTGTTACAAAAGAAAAAAATATCGTTAACATACTGTAGTGATATCAAGGTCTTCTATTATTTCCTTTTATATGAAAGCAAGTTAAAGCATGCATGAGTGGTATACTTTTGTTGTACCTCATTTTAACCTTCCACATCAATATTGGATTAAATATAGCATCATCATTGCCATCCTTATATGTTTGACAGACGGAGGAAATCTTTTGCAGATTCTCATCGTTCTTTTTGTCATAGTTGTTGGAGGTT
>JBBMKE010000011.1:2592263-2603537 GCA_037834125.1 Lippia alba | reverse complement strand
TACAGAGTACAAGGTATATATCAATATTTACAAGGAAGCAAATCTCGCCTAATCTGCGTTGATTACAATTAATTAGGGATTTAGTCTAACTTTCCATATGTGCATAATCTTCTAACAGGTAGGAAAGGAATGGATTTTGGAATGGAATGGAATGTTTTTATTATAGAATTCCTATGATTGGTACGTTCAGTAATATGGTTCGGAATGAAATGAAAATTTTAAATGCATTTCATTCATATTATTCGCAAATAAACATATAAATAACAATATTAATAATACTATGATAAAATACATGACTAAAATATTTTATATATTAATATAATTTTATTTATTTTATTTTATTTTTAGCAATGGTATATATATATATATATGTATGTATGTGTTTGTGTGTACGCGTGTGTGCAGTGTGTGAGAAAGAGAGAGAGAGATATTTATAAATAAATATTATAAAATATTAATATTTTTATATGTGATTTTAACTATATTTAATATAATGCATGATTTTCAAAAATAAAGTTAATATAAGTGTTAAATTTAATTTTTATAAAATATTTTAATTTATTATGCATATTTATGAATTTATAAGTACATAAAAATAATATATTAAATATGTACTTATTTATATTTATATTATTTTATCAATTTAATATAATTTATTACACTTTCAACGTGATTATACATCCGTAGTAATAACAACAACAATAATAATAATAATATACATTTAACAAATATGTGGAAATTACATAAAAAATAAATAAATTTTGGAGATTGAGAATGACTAATATTGGGTACCTAAGGAATGGATAAACTCATATTTGTGGTAATGGGCATTATCTCAGTAATAAGCATTTCCAATCAATTTTTTTACCAATCAAGGGTTTATGAATGGATGTAGGCATGTTCATTCCATTCTCATTACATTCCATCATACCAATCATGCTCGTTAATGACTTATCTTATTCAACATAATTTAAGGCTGTAAACGAAAAGGATAATTATGGGAAAAACAAGGGTTAATTATGTCATTAACAAGGGACAAAATGAATTACAAGAAGATTTGCCAGATGGTTAAGATGATGCAAATTTGGAGTATTCATTAATATAATAAACCCATAATTGCAAAAGTAAAATAAAGTGTGAAAAATTAGTTTTATTTTTAATTGGGAAAATGGCCTAATTCTTGTGAATCAATGGAAGAGGGCAAAATGTTGATTTAGCCCTAAATTAGATATCTGCGGATCACTCCTGAAAATCCAATTCGAAGAACATCGAGTGAGAAAACAGCATGGCAGATTTCGTGGAAGCAGACAATGCGGAAGCCATAATCACCAGGATCGAACACAAATCCCGCAAGATCGAGAGCTTACTCAAACAGTGAGATGATTAACTAAACCCCATCTATGCAAAACCCACAAATTATTTGCTTTTTTCATGTTGATTTATGGGGGAAAGTCGAATTCTTGGTTTCGGATTGATGGTTTTTGAATTTCAGGTATAAACCAGTTGAAGCTTTGAAGACAGCTCTTGAAGGGTCCCCTCCCCAGACGAAAGATGAGCGCTGTAAGGTCATAATTACATCATTTTCCTTTGATTTACATTGCGATATGTACGTGCTTCTCTTAGGTTTTTTTTTTGTTTCTTTTCTATTCTGGGACTCTTGTGGTAAAATAGATAAATTGGCTCGTAAAAGCGTATTGATGTTTGCTATGCTGCTCTTGTTTTGAAGTCTGCGAACTGGATTGTGGTGCATAGGGCGATAATGGCGATAAAGGATATAGATAGTTTGTTCTCTGCTCTTGATCCTGAGTACTATGATGTTCTAATGAAGTAAGTCCGACGCCCTTGCTTCAGTATGCCGTTCTTCTCAATTCTCAGTTTCGTTTTCCTTCTCAATGTAATGTGTTTTGGTGCTATTGTTTTGGAATTAGGTTTGTGTTGCGATTGTGTTCCTAAACTGCGGTGATGCATTTTCTGAGTCCTTTTTCTGTATGCCAAGTTTCTTGTTTATCCTCTGTGATACGGATGCAGTTTCGTGTTTGTGGAAACAGATACACATTTGCAGAAGCTGTGTGAGTGTGTGTGTGGAGTTTAACTAAGAGTGTGTTCGGCAAAGCTTATTTGAAAGAGATTATAAGCTCTTGCACCTTATAAGATTTTAAAGTGTTTCAGTAGTAAACAATTTGGAGCTTATAAGATGTTTTTGGAGCATAAATGATGGTGAGCTTATAAGTTGTTACTAATGAAAAGTAAGAGAGTATGTTAAGAACTTAAAATTTATGTTGGTATTCTCCAACTTATTTCGAAGGAGCCTACAAGCTCCTGATATCTTATATGAAGAACTTATAATATCCTTTACTAAAAATTTGGCCGACGCATTAAAATTTCTTATAAGCTCTTAAACAGCTTATAGGTTGCAGTAGGATTCATTATATAGTTGGCTCGAACAGGAGAATTGGACCTTATTCTTGTATAATAACAACAAAGAAAACGACTTTTATCTTGTTTCTGGATTTTGTTTTCGGTCATTTAGTTCTTGTGAACTTCTGAATGCGCTGAGGTATTTATTTGTAATGGAAAATGACGTCTCTACCAAAAAAAAAAAAGTTTTCTTCAAGGTTACCTGTGTACCTGGGAGGTCTGTGTTGATAAATATGTGTTGAAAGACTACACAGTCCATTCCATTAAAATTCCTAAACAAAACCATGTTTTCCTGTGGACTGACCTCATTAGAATCATTGGAATTTTGAGTGTGGATGTTATGACGAAATCTTTGATAGAACTTGCATTCCCAACTTTTCGATGGTCTTTGGAGGACATTACATTAGTATGTTAAATCGCGCAACTTTTTGGAGGATATTTTCGAACTTCTTTTAGTTTTATATTTTCCATATAAATAAGCTAAGCCTTGACTCTAGGAATCAATGTTAGCATATGAGATTCATATAGATTGATTATAACTCTAACAACCAATGTATGAAATCACTTGTATCTTCTCTCTACTTTAGTATATTTATGTTTCATTCTTACCTACTTTTCATGTTTGTATTATAAATTCCTTTATATGGTTGCTGATAGGTACTTATATAGAGGTTTATCTACCGGAGATCGCCCAACTTGTGATCAATGCTTAAGAATTCATGAGAAGCTGACAGAAAAGGCTGGATTAGGGTGCATATTACGATCACTAGCGGACAAAGAAAATACCGTTTAGTTTTCTTTTATCCTTATATTATCAAAACAGCTGTTATACCATATAATCATAATATAACCAACAAAATTGATATATCCATCCTCATTCTGCTACTTTAAAAGGTCTCATCAGTTTGCACTGTCGCGGGCATGCTTGTACATGTATTGAATATTTGCCATGGAATTTATAAACATCGAAGGATTCTTGAATTGATGTTTGCCTTATAATCAGGCATTTGGTTCTTGATTAATTGAAAGGGAAATGATTAACAATAGCAAGAGTTATATTCGAGATTGACGAGTCAATTATACAGAGAACGGTTGTTTTTGCCTCTGCATGCTATTTTTACAGTTGAAACATAGGAATTAGTGCATTTTATTGAAATTTATGAGCACTTTTTCACTTCTTATCTTCTGTTTATACTCATTGTCTAGTTGAAGTTATACTTTGAGGAATTCAGATCTGCGGGAGAAAGTGGATTCCTTTCCCTGTAAAAAGTTGAACTTTGAGCTCAGAAAAAGCAGATTTTGCTTAATTTTCAACAATCACTTTTACATCCACCACCATCATAGTCACAATTTTATTCACTTCCCTTCCAAGTATGGAACTTTTCAAATCACCACTCAAATGTTCGGATAATGATTTTATTTTGGAGGGATGGGGGTGGGGACCCCCTATAGTTACCTAAATCTAAGAGGGTCACTTGTGTAATTCCATGTTTGATTAACCACTTCACATAGGCATAGGCATAGGCATAGGCATTTACTTGACGTTAACCATGATATTCTTGTTAAACATTCAAAAATTTTAGCGTGTGCTTTCTTCTCCAAAATGTTCGGTTATGGATTATTCGATTCTTTTCGGGCCATTTTTCATCACAGGTAACGAAACAGAACGAATTTCCGAAATTTGGGGGGTTGCTTTGCCAATAAATTTGAATCTTGGGGAGGTAAATGACATCTCCCCCAACAATGGTCATCATAAATGGACTTCTAGTACAACCCAAGAGCTTTTGTGCAGAGTCTTCAGACAAATCTGGAGTTCACTGCAAGACCCACCCAGTGATCAACTTTTGACTTTTGAACATCACACAAACAGTTTTCTGCTTTGCTGAAATTGACCAACCTTTTCATATATCATTATTCTTTTCATTAGTAATCATATTTAACTTTGAAAACCAATCACCGTGTTGACCCTCTTGCTCAAAATGGCAACTGTAACAGCTCTCCATTTTCTTGCATCAACTTTCTTGATGGAATTTACCAAAATCCACTCAGAAACACACAAGAGGGGGGGTATGTGTAATAATGAAATCATGAGTACGAAAGAGTGTGCCTTTTCATCTGAAAACGACTCTCAGCATTGGTATTGGCATATTTCATCACAAGACACAATGGATGATGGAAAGATAATGTAGGACCTCTCAAAGAAGGTGTCTTAGTTGCCCAAAAAGAAAGCACAATTATATACATATGTGAGCCATAGCCATCATTTTCAGCACCACTAAAAGGAATTGGAATCTACTCAGCTCTTTCAACAAGGCATCTTCATATTTTCAGTTTCACTAAGTTATTTTCAACAAAGGTTAGAACTTAGAACACCATTATCTTTCTAGTAATGTTACCTCTATCTCCAACAATACAGTCCAGTTTCCCTCTAGCATATCATAATTTATCCATTAACGCACGAACGAACGAAAACAAAAGTCGGCTTATATCATCATCATCGTCATTGTCATCAACACTACTTTCACAACTCATCTCTCCTCCTACACATACTATCAACACGACGACTTTCTCTAGTGGACCGCATCCCTTTACAAACTTCCTTTTGATTTTTGATTTTTTTTTTTTTGGTGGGGGTCGTTTAAGTAATCATCAAAGCCTGCCTCCTAGAAGATACGACTTTATTGGCGAAATTGACATCAAATCTTCCCTGAACATTTTGCCCTTGCGGGGAGATATTACGTTCTAGGGCGGTGGGCATCGAGCGGTTGAGGAGGGATGATTGTGGCCCATGAGCTCATAGTCATCGGACGGTGTTGGTGGGCCGGCTGGCGGATGTGGGCCCCATTCCCTGGATTTGGAGAAGATGCGGTTGCGGAGGATGATGACGATGAGACCGCCACGCGTTCACACTGAGGGCACATGGTAAGTGTAGTGGGAGGGCTCATGTTCATGTAGAACTGTGGGGAGAGCTTTAGTGCTCGTAACTCCGTCACCTCCTTCTGCAATCGTCTGTTCTCTTCAGTTAGATTCTCGCAACATCGCCTCAGATACTCGCAGTCGACCTCAGTTTGCTTCAACTTAGTCCTGCATGAAAAAACGAGGTTTAGAGTAAAGCCCTAAGAGCAGAATTGTCTATTTACATCTCAAATCAAATGTAAATTCACTAATAATTACAAAGAGGTCTTAGTTCAAACAAGTTTCAATATTAAGGGATTCCTAACTAATATTGTTAATTTAGCATAGATTTCCAAGTCAAAAACTAATACATACGGTGACGCAAATTATGTCATTGCCAACTTTAACATATTCAAATACTTTCATCACCATCTCATTATTCAACAAGGGATGTTCTCATGCAATTTCACATTATGGATCATTTCTTGATGATCCCATACTCCCCGATAAAGTTTGTTCAAACCCCGCACCACGTGATCCTACGGGACAAGTTTTTTCCTAATCTTTCCGCGCATTCGCAGCACACATGAAAATGAACACGAAACCGGACAAAAATTTGACTCGACAGCTAGCTTAAAGGCATAAGGACCGTGTACTAATGCGCGGACTTTTTTCTCAAAAGGCCGGATTATTAGGCCGCTAACGACAACTATCAACAACCGTTGGATCGATCATGAAGTAATAAGTGGGACCCGCACGAACAACTCGAAACACATTAAACGTGAACGTCCGAATGAATCCAGCCCCACAGACACTTTTGATCCTCTGCCTGATTATCATTTGATTACCATTTCATTTTAGCCATACAAGTGTATACCTTTCATGATCATTTAACACATTTAACATAAATTACAAAGATTAATAGTAGTTGTAACGCAGTTTTTACTAGAGAATCTACAGCCTTTCCTAGATTCACTATAATAGCTTAATCAGTCAAAATTAAGACAAATTTTGGTAACGACCGAAATGCCCTTGACATCATGGCAAAATAACTAACCTTGCCCTTCTGTTCTGAAACCACACCTCCACCTGTCTCGGCCTCAGATTCAGCTGTTTTGCCAACGCCGTTTTTTGCTTCTGCAGAAAACGAACAAAACCCGAGGGCAAAAAGGTCATCATAAGCAAAAAGTATATTGACATAAACACCCTTGATCCAATGATGTATTCCCCAAATTGCCACTCACCGGATTCAGAGTGTTGTGCTCCTTGAAAGTCTCCTCCAGCACCGCCGCCTGCTCCTTGGAGAGGCGGAGCTTCTTCCGCGCCGCCGCCTCGCCGTCGTCGTCGAGCTCGAGCGAACTCGACGCCCTCTCGCCGTCGTTCTCTTCCCTCTCGCTCCTCTTCCCGCTCAAACTCGAAACCGTGCTGTTGGGAGACGAAACCATCAATTCTTCGTCGCAGTCGATCACTGTCACAGCTCGATTCATGTCGATCCCTCGGAATAACGATCTGTTCTCCGCATTACGCTCTGAAATCAAGAAATGGGTTGTTTTAGAAAGGGGAAAAAGATCAAATTTTGAAGCATGCGAGAATCAAGATATGGCATTTTTCGATATCAAGAAAATGGAAAGATCGATTATCTTGACATAATCTTCGATTTTGAAAGATTCTTGGAAAGCCCATTACGAAAAACAATCACAAGCATGCATGGATCTTGAGAATTATTCGAAAGAGAACATAAAGTTCACTTTTTTATCCTTCTTTTGGGGCTCAAGAACAGAAATTTACCAGCTGAGGGCTGAAATGTTTCGAGGGTTGAAGATTTCTGCTGATGCTGATGCTGCATAAAGGGCAAAGGAGACCTGAAAAGGTTGAATGGGAAAGTGGGTGCCGCCGCAACTGGTTGCGGCGCCGGCAGCAGCGGGGGCGGGGGCGGAGTGTGGTGGTTTTGACTCTCCGGGCATCTCAAGCTCAAACTCAACCCTAACCCATCATCTTTTTCAGCCATCTCCACTTTAATTTCTTCCTCTCTCTCTCTTCAAAGGTAAAGAAAAAACAGGCTTTTGTTATCTCTTCTCTCTCAATCTCTCTGAAAATCTCTCTCCTGTGTAGTTATATAGAGAGATTGAAGAGAACAAAGGGGGGACAGAATGAGGAGAAATGGGCTGGTCTTTTTCTTTGGCAGAGGAGTTACAGCTTTTTCTCAAGCCCTATTGTGAGAAAGATAATAGGCCAGGACCTACATGTACATATATATATATACATACACACATATATATACACACAAGAAACACACACATATACATGTGTAATAATGTGTGTGTATATATATATACAAGAATTATAGATACAAGGCAGATGTTCAATGATGACTTGTGTCAGAGGCAGCTATTGGCTCAATCATAATGATGGGATTTGGCTTTGGGGACCTTTGATTTTTGAGTTTTCTTTTGCAGTGGCTGCATGGGACTCCCACTAACCATGGTTAGGGGGATTTTCTTAACTATGGTTGGGGGATTTGTTGGGTAATAATGGGGGAAAAGAATACAAAATTGAAAATTCCCATTATTTTTGCTATAAATGGCGATGCATTGGAGAAGAAAATTCCAAACTAAAGTTTGCAAAACTGTTTATTCATGTGTGACAAGTCACTTCTCAAAAGTTGGGGACTTTATTGCTTTGGTTTGAGGTGTGCTCTCTCAAGGTCTCTCTTTTCTCATAATTTAAATTATTGTTGGTACTAAAAAGGTCACCTTTTTTTCAAAATTAAAGAAGCCCCATAAAATTACATTGAAATTTTGATAAAACATCTATATTATATATTACTAGTGAGAGATAAATGTGATTTTTTAGACGTGATCTTTATATTTTTTATTTAATTAATTTATATTTTTTTTATCATATACAGACCGTGTTTCAATAAGTTAATTGTCTATTAACTCCATTTTCTCTCACCTCCCTTTAATTCTCTTCTTTAATATTTTTGTTTATTTTTTCTCGTACTTCTTAATTTATTTTTAATTATTTTTTATTAATATAATTATTAAAATTTATATTAAGATGAATAATTTAACTTAATATATTTAAATAATAATAATTATTCACATTGAATATGTTGAATTACTAGTTAAACATAAAGTAATCCCTGCTTGCTGATACCCTATTTAAAATGGGGACGAATGTGGGAGACTATACCAAAACAAAGTCAATTATGGCCCTAAATATAGTAAATCTTGAAATTATTGAAATTCATCATAGACACACGAGAAAATATATATGTTTCTTTTGTGTTTTTAATTTGTAACCCAAAATTATTTTTAAAAAAAAAAATTGTAACCCAAAATTATTATTATGTTCTTTTTTTAGAAAAAAAAAAAGAAGTGTAACCAATGATGGTCCGAACCCTAGTAAAGGTGAGGAGAGATGTTTGAACCTTGGTTAAGTAAAAGGTTGCTTTTTCCCCCCTTCTTTCATCTGTAACTCCTCATTAAAAAGGGGGTCTTTTTCTAGCGTTGACCGAGACCTGATTTTTCTCGTGAGAATCAGTTTTTTTTTTGGCCCTTTCCATAACCTCACGCGCGAATCTACACGCGCCGAAGCTTGTGAAGCGGTGGGGCCCACTCTCACGGAACAAGCGTGTGGTGCACGTGGATTTGGCCTTTTTTAATATCCAACTCCAACCAACGATGGGCCTGGTCTTTGTCTTTGTCTTTTTTTTTAAAAATTAATTAAGTAATTATTAAGACAGTTAATCCTAGTTTAGCTGGAATTAATTATGTTTGTAAATTGTAGATGTTTTAATTGTAATGCTGTGTTTGCAAGTTACAATAGGCTGTGGCCGTGTTGGATGGAAACTGAAAATTTGGGAGGTCTATTAGGGGGAGCAGCTAAGTAATTAGGGATGATTAATACTATTGATTGTTAATTAGTTAGTTGGAACAATTTGAAAGGGGGTTACGAGTAAAAGGATAAGAAAAAGACTCATTTAGTTGTGTGAGTCAGCTTATTAATCACTTAATTTCAGTTATGAATTTTATTTCCTTGTCGTTGGAGTTTACAAGATAGTTTTTTTTTCTGGTAAGATACAAGATAGTTAATATAGGGTTGATTCATCTGTCACTGGTTTAAAAAAGAAAAACAAACGGTTAGTGAAATCGTGGGGTGGGGTTTTTATCGAGGTTATCCCTCACATATATAAATTAATCGAAACCAAACGTACGTATAATGTTGTCTTTTTTTTTTCTTATAATGTTGTATAATTCAAGCATCAACAATAACGTTTAAAAAATAGTTTATAATCATCATTAAATTTATTTTTGACGTTATATTTTGATATGTTCAAGTCATTAAAATGTGAAATTAATTTAATTTATTAATGATAATTGATGATTTGAATTTAAATGCAAGACTTCTGGTCGATTAAGATACATCACTCTAAAATATCTCATCGATATTATTAAGAATGATACATAGTAAATTGTGAAATAATCCTATCATCTATGCAATGCATTTATTAAACTTTTCCTCTTCAAATCCCCAAAAATGTTCAAGAAAGGATTTTTCTCCACAAAGAAAAAAGGGTTAAACTTTTTTTGCACCCCAACGTTTGGGGGTAATTGCACTTTGGTACCCAACCTTTTAATTTTAAGGATTCAGTGCCTAACCTTTCTTTTATGTTCACTTTGGTGCCCAATTCAAAAATCCGGTGTAATCTTCCGGCGAAAGCCTGACACGTGACTCTCACATGCGTTTCTTAAGGGCATTTTCGTCCTTTTAATTCATTTCCCACAACCCCTTTTTTACTTATTAAGAAATTAAAAAAGACAAAATAATCCAAAAAAAAAAAAGGAAAAGGAAATCTGGCAAATCTGCAAAAGGAAGAACCCCATCCCAGATTCAATCAGCCAGCAACTTGTTTTTCAAAAGCATCACGTTTGAAGTCAAACGAATCATAGAAATTCAAGCTCGCTGCAACAAATCCACAAAAAAACACAAAATTCAATAAGAAGAAACCAAACCAAACAAAACCCTAGCTTCTTCAATTCTCCAAAATCAGCAACCAAATCCACAAATTCACAATCCGAAACACAAAATTATCCATCCAGACACCAAATTCAACACCACCACACACCCAAAATCAACAAACAACACCAAAAAAACAAAAAACAATTGAATCTTAGCCTTGACATTATTGATAGTATCACTGCTCTCAACCTCGAGCGTGTAAAGAGAAAGAGTGAAAAGGAAGAATATGATCAGATTTACGTGGGAATTGAGGGTGTCGCGGTATTTATGGATCGAAAACAATGGATTGAATTTCCGCCATTAGTGAAAAGGAAGTTGCTGACCGATTTACACCAAATGTGCCGGTGATCCCAGATCTGGAAAAGCTTGAAGGTGAACACCCCATCCCAGATTTACACCAAACCTGATCCCTCGAGAACTCGTCGGTCCGATTTCCCAAAAATCGCCAGAGATCTCGAACTAGGGACACGCCGGAAATCTAAGAAAACACACCAAATCTGGACAATCCGCGACGGAAATTGTAAGCTAGTTGCGTGTAACTTCCAAGCTGCGAGAGGGGTGCCGGGGATCTTTAAAATTCGTCGGAAAATACAGCAGCTCGCCGAAAATGGAGAAGCAAGCCGGAACTCACACAACCCACAGCAGATCCGGCGTCAACGAAATCTTAGAAACACGTCGGGACCTCATACGAAAGGGAGAGAGAGTTGTCAGCGGAGGTGGTGGCGTTTTCTTGCTGGGCGGAACTGATGTTTTTCGGCCATCTTCATCTTTCCGGCCATCTTCTTCTTCATCTTCACCTCCAAATTTGGGTTCTTTCTTTTGCAGATTTGCCAGATTTTCTTTTCCTTTTTTTTTTTTTGATTATTTTGTCTTTTTTAATTTCTTAATAAGTAAAAAAGGGGTTGTGGGAAATGAATTAAAAGGACGAAAATGCCC
>JBBMKE010000011.1:2553497-2565813 GCA_037834125.1 Lippia alba | reverse complement strand
TTACAGAATCTCGAATTTCTCGGTGTGAAGATTAATTTTATGATGTATTCTAACGTTGCTCTGATCAGTACCTACTTAAGTGGTTCAACAACTCCACCTTCGATTAATTAAACTACCTATATATTACGAATTAATTACTTTTTAACAATGTCTATTTTCTATATAATTTACAACTATGTATTTCACAGGATTAAGGGTCTTTTTTATGACAATTATGTAATTTAATTAGTCTGGCTAAGCATTGAACTTTTTAATATTCATTTTCGTAATCGTATTGAATACGTAGCAAATATTTGTGAACTTTTTTATTTTTATTTTCGAAGACATTAATTAATATAAGCCGTACTTTTTGTACATTTTATTGCATCTTTCTTATTAGGAAAAAAATCTACTACTGTCATCTATCAGGATATAAATTATTTATTTACAATAACATATTAATTTAATTTGGTGATGTGATTTATCCTCCAATCAAGACCGGCCCTTTAAAAAATATAAAAAGAACTAATTTAAAAATCAAGCGTCGATATCGTATTAAATGATCACTTCATCTGAAATTTTAACAGATTTCAAAGAACTTTTAATTCGACGAAATATTTGTTAGTTGTCGACTTTAGATTCAAAAATCCCAACATGAAAAACTTAAGCTTAGAAGAAATTTCAGCAAATAATATTTGAAATGTTGGGTTTCATTTCCTCGAAATTAATTAATAAATGTAACGTTACATCACATAAAGTACGGTACAACTCCGTGTAGTCCCAAATTGCATGACTCAACGAAAATGAAATCTGAAGAATTAATAATTATGTTGACATATCATTTAGTGTTATTGTATAGGGTATTAAATAAAAATCATACTATGATTAATAAATAGTAAATTAAGTATTTTGAGACGGTGCATATTAATCCTTTTACATATACATATCTAGAGCAAATTATTTATTAATAGAATATCTTCATTTGAATTTAAGAAAGGGTAAATTATAATTAAATATGAGATTTGCCTTTAATTTACCTTAAAAACTCAATTTTTAACCAACACCAATCCCCTCATCAAAGTCGAGCAGTTCTAAGACGGATAAACTTCTAAAAATATCATTTAACAGTATCATATTGTATCGAATATATACCCGTACTGAACATTGTGTCTAATACTTTTTACATAAAAAATTTAAAAAAAATCTATATTATTTTATCTGTGTCATATCGTGTAGTTTTGTATGCAAGTGTTCATCATATAGTCTAGCAGGATTGGTTGGATGTATAAATGCATGTACCTTCACTTTACTTGAATATAACGGAATTGATGATGGTGATAGACCATTAAAAAATTGGGTATTTTAGTGGTGATTACCAAACACTATACTCTATGTTCTTTTATATTTATCGACTTCATTTAAAGCTCTTGCAAGTTGTAAGTCATTGGTAATAATGTAGCGTTTTAACAGATTTAGGGTTTTAGGCTTCCAATATATATGGAAAAAATTCTATAAAAATCTATCTATAAATACAGTTTTGTAGGGTATATGTTTTTATTATAAAAAAACTATCTATAAATCTACTTTTGTCCTCACAATATAAATGTATGAAAATCGATGTGAAGTCTGGGAAAAGTATTACCTGACCATTGGGTCGAGTTCAATGAAAATTGACGTGGACTTTTCCCGCTCCGTCACGAGGCAAACTCAGAGAAATCGAGGAAAAGAATTACCTGACTCTTGGATCGTGTTCAATTCACATCAGACAGACAAAAGGGAGAGTAAGGGCAACATACTTGGAAATTCGATCTTCCGACCTAACCCCTCGAGGGGTGAGTCGAAGATCCCCAATCATGAGACCTCGACCCAGCTATCCTATCTGTGACATTTCGGTTTGGTTGCGAGACCCACTAAGTCACCGTAAGTATTAAATGACTGGATAACACTGCGTACAGTACCTGATACATTAAATGCACCTTGATTTTCGGGTCAAGCCACTTCAGAACCTTAAGATATATACTCATTAACTTCGTTAGGAAAGCTTAATTAATATGCAAAAGTCAACTCGAATCTCTTTCACTTTTGGATCGAATGCTGACTTGAACGTCGTAATGTTGACCTAGGGTCCCACTCCTTTCATTTCATATCGGCCTTCAATCCACATTTGTTCATTCTCACAGCTCGTATAACCTAATCGATGATCAACATTAATATAAATTCTAAGTGGTCGATCAGATTCCAATTTAAGCACGTAGCATGCTGATATTCGACACGATCATTATTCAATGCTAATCTATGAGAATGATAACTCAAATATTAACCTAAAATTTTGGAAGTTATTTTGAGTTAACCGTTGAAGTTAGTTAGGTTAATTAAACCGTTCCTTAATTTAGATGCAATAACATAGGGCATGATGGTCCATATCCACAAATGGAGAGACCAAACAATAAATTAATAGGGACAATATAACTAAGCTGGCTTTAGACCATTTCTTGTCATAATCGATATTCATGATATTTATTATTTAACCCCCTTCCGCCATCCCCCCCCCCCCCCGGGGGGGGGGGGGTTGAGCTCAGACCTTAGAGCAATGTTGCACCAACAAACACTAATATTATATTTAAATTAACCATAAGTTTTCCTATATGCAAATAAAATAAAATAAAAAGTAGAACCCGAATACCACCACCCAATGTGATTTCTGAAGTGAAATTATTTTTCAAATTTTGAAATCATAGAATATAAAATTATTATGAATATGGCATGGAGTGATGAAAGAATAAAACAAAATTTGTAAGGATAATAATGTAATTGTGTCGAACACGTGAAGGTGGAGTTGGGAATCCAATCAAATGTAAGGGGTCACATTCGAGATATTTGGAAGTATAGGGGCTCAATATTGCATATGCTATAATACAAGTGAAGTATATACATAATATCTCATAAATAATTTATTGGTATTTGAAAGCTTCTGGGGAGGGATGGAGTTTTTGGAAGATTCCGCAGCTTGTATTGTATGCAACCTGTTGGACCACAGGACAAAATACTAACTCCTGCCCCCGTTGGAAGGCCCAATAGAAAGGGGATATTTAGAAGGGGACCCCAATTGCAATTTTTTAAAACTTTGGGGGTCAGAATAGAACATATATATATATATATATATATATATATATATATATGTATGTATGTATATGTATATATATATATATGTATGTATGTATGTATATGTATATGTATGTATATATACGCGCCGTGTGTGGGGAGGGGGGGAGGAGATTCATTTTCGTTAAATCTACTGCAAGAAAACACTCACTTAGTAACAATAGTCGATTTATCTTCGAGTAACAAGTAACTTGTATTGAAAGATTAATGTATGCCGATAGTTGAATAAAATAAATCTCGAATGTTTTGTGGCCGAAAAAAAACATTTATAACCAATAGTCCAATACTTTAGTAAATTAATAAAGAGATTTTGTACTAATTAGTCATGAGAAGGTGTTTACCCAAAAAAGATCATTTTATCCACTTTTAGGGGTTCTTATTCTTTTGCTTTTCACAAAAGACTGAACATAATTAATAAATAATATGTAACCAAAAAAAAATAATAATAAAATTACTATGCAATTTAATTAAAACTGAATTCCAGCAAATCTTAGCCAGGACCCACTTTAATGCAAATGGGTTTGGACCCACTGGCATGTGACCCATGTGTACTACCATGGTTAAATATTTTAATTCACTTCAATTTTCCAGATCCATCCATGCTTTGAAAATAGTATATGCAAAAATAAATTTTTCAAAAAATTTATTTAATTGTAAGTTATAATCAAGGGTCATGTGTGTGGATTTTAGGGAAGCGAAAAATTTATTTAATTGTAAGTTATAATCAAGGGTCATGTGTGTGGAGTTTAGGGAAGCTTGTCATCATCCCTGATAACAAAATTTTAGATGTATAAGTCTATTGCAACGTGAAAAAAATATTGTTATACCTTACTATTTAGTCAATTTTTCAAATTTGTCAAAATTCATAACATGGCGCCGTTATAATTTCAAGTATTCATTCATTGCATTTAGCCGGCAAGAAATACAAATTACATATATCCCCACCACTTCTGACAAAATTTATATACATATACGCCCACATATAAAATATGAATTAGAGCACAATGATATATCAAAAATAGCCCTTAATTATAATAATGGGAAATTAGATTATGTCTTTTTCAGAAAAATATTTTGTGACCAATTAGTTTGTGATACCATGTT
Organism: Lippia alba; assembly: GCA_037834125.1. NCBI lineage: Eukaryota > Viridiplantae > Streptophyta > Magnoliopsida > Lamiales > Verbenaceae > Lippia > Lippia alba. The sequence continues at coordinate 2,561,568 of JBBMKE010000011.1, read as the reverse complement.
CGTTACAACTATCCGACATGATACGACATGATACAATGATACGATAAAATAATATTTTAAAAAGTATCCGTAGACCATAATTGTCTGACATTGATATTGCATTTCAATTTTCCAAAACATTCATGATGGACTTATCTGGGGTCTAGGGCAGATTTTTTTTAAGAGGATCAATGATTTTTTTAAGAGGATCAATGTTAATTACCAAACTATTTCAATAAGATTCAAACTCTCGACCTACCAATTTATAAGTACATATATTTATTTATTTATTTATTTATTTTGGTAGAAAGTGCAGATACGTACTATTTAAACCATCTGCTCGTCTTTTATATTGGGGAAGATGGAAATATCTCTAGAGGTTTATATCAACTATGATGAAAAAATAATAAGAAAAATATGGAAGAAAAGTAAAATTGGGCCATGGAGTAAGGGGTTGATTGATGTCGCAATAAATGCGTAAGCCCATTAGCAAAGAAGTCATCGATCATTGAAGTTTGTGTATTAAAAGGATTTTCAGAAATTAATGGAGATGGTTCTCAATAACCCTACCCGAATGGCCCCTACCCTCCAAATGCATGGTTTATTATGAATGTGCGCAGTATAGCCATGGCCCCCGTAGTTTAATTTCTATTTCCACATTTGGCCCCAACAATGTGACTCTCCCTACCTCTCAACACATAATTCTTTGCCATCTATGTTTGTATAATTACAATGTGCCATATTCGGGCAAGAGACACTATATAATTAAGTCATCATTACATAATCAACTAATTAAGCACTAATTATTGAATTATTACTATTTTTTATTTCTATATATACGTTCACTCAGTTACTTTACCATCAGGTGATGTAACTAAAGTTCTTGATTTATTCATCGGGTGGGAGGATAATGATTTTGTTGATTAAACTATAGATAAAAACCCTAGCTAGTTAAAATTAAAGCATTTAAGTAGATTAAATTATAGATAAGATCTCAAAGCTTCTATGCTATATATAAAAGTGCACAATGGGCAAAGATAACATAAATAGGTCAAGTGTAGTGTGGTCTCAATCTCATGCTTCTCCTTTTCCCCTTTTCCTTTATATAAATTAATCCCATTTGCCAAAGAATCTTATAAACACACACACCTCTCTCCATTCCAACCCTACTTTTATGTAGCATAATTTCACATTCTTCCTAGCTACTAGCCCACAAACTATCGCACCGCACCGCACCTTATCATGGAACAAGATTTCACCTTCCAAATTATTGCTCGAGAGCAACTTCTTTCCTCCTCCTCCACCACCACCACCACTTCCTCCGCTTCATCATCCGGCGGTTTATGTTCCCCCTCCTCCACCTCCACCTCCGCCTCCGCCTCGTCCTCCTTCAACGATCAAACACAAAGTACGACCGATGATTCCGCAAATGTCACCCAAAAGAATAGAAAAAAGTCACAAGGCGAAAAGAGCGGCAATGAAGACACCAAGCGGCGGAAGAACAACGCCGCCGCGGCCGCCGGAGGCGGCGGCGGCGACAAACACCCCACCTACCGCGGCGTTAGGAAACGCAACTGGGGTAAATGGGTATGCGAAATTCGGGAGCCGAGGAAGAAGTCGAGGATATGGCTCGGAACTTATCCGACGGCTGAGATGGCGGCTCGAGCTCACGACGTGGCGGCTTTAGCCATAAAGGGCCAATCGGCTTACCTGAACTTCCCTCACTTGGCTCAGTTTCTACCCAAGCCGGCTTCGTCCGCGCCGAAGGACATCCAAGCCGCGGCTGCGAAAGCCGCGACCGCAACGTTCCCGGAGGAAGCCGAGCCGAGCCGAGCGAACCTCCCTAGCTCTAACTCTTCGACAAATTTGGCAATGGATAACATGCAAGAATCGGCTAACTCGGCTTCAATGGCTCACGACGATGACACATTTTTCGACTTGCCCGATTTGTCCCTGAATAGCAGTGGAAATCACAGTAATGGGTTCTGTTATTTTGCTTCTTCGTGGCAGCAGTTAGCCGGAGCCGACGTCGGATTCCGGCTTGAAGATCCTTACTTGTGGGAGTGAAATTAGCTGCAAGTAATTAATTAATTAAAGTTTTTTTTTTTTTACCTTTTTTCGTTCTTCTTTTTATTTTATTTTTTTAAGAGGACAAATGAAATGACTAACTTGTGTACCTATCAGTATGTGGTAAAAAAAACGAAAAAAAAATTGATGTATACATGTCGCGACCACATATTGATCGTGTTACAGAAACTCACATGTGTAATAATTATATATATATATATATATATATGAATGTTCATTTATGATTTTTGACTTTATAAAATATATATTATTTTATTCTGTTATAATTATATTTAAGAAAATAAAATTGTAAAAAAGATTACTTTAAAATCGACCTGATCTAATTTTACAACATGGCATTATTCGTTTTAAGTGGGAAACTATGTAATTTTGCCTTTTATTTCACCTTTTTAGCATCTCTTTGATTGTGTTTATGTATGTATATTTTCCCCTTTCAAGGAGGTTATGTATAAAATATATGATTTAGCACCAATCGGTGTAGTCGGAGTACTAATTAAAAATTTTATATTTGAGTCGGTAAATATATAACTATTTTAATAGTAAGCATGTTACTTTTTTAATGTTTGGATAAGATTGATTTCGTACATTTTTTAGTTTTAAGATTCTTTTATATGAGTCGAATTATTTACTTATAATTTTTTTATCAATAATAATTATATTTTTAAAATTTAATTTTAAAATTAAATTAAATTAATATAATATCAAATAATTAAACTAAATCACTTCGCTATATAATATATATATATATATATATATTAAGGAACAAAGTTGGTAGGCATTTGAGTGTAAAAGGTACGTATACTATTTTTAGAAATTCTTTATGGATTTCCAGTAGTCGCAGCACTTGCTGATTTTAGAAGCGTACGTGTTTTTCAACAGGTAATTAATTTAAAGAAAAGAAAATTAGATTTCAATTAATTCCCGTCAAATTCGCGGTGTCATTATCATAATTGCTTCTAATTGTATTAATTATCTCGTGATGTGACCCTTTGATCTTATATTACCTTTTCTGGTTGATAATTGTGATTCCTAATTTCCCACAATTAGACTGGAAATAATATATATTTATTAACAGAGAGTATCAAGTACACTGATGACTTGATTATTTCAATAATCCCACACTAATCATTATTCATAAAGGTGATGGCAGAAACAGTTTAGTAATTAAAAACACTAAGTTTCAACATAGTAAATTGATGACTTCTAATTACAATTGTATCGTGTGTGCATAAAAATTCTAATTATTTCAAGTTCCAAAAAATAAAATTATTTTCGTTTTTCGAACTTATTAAGTATAGTAGTTATAGTCAAGTAGTGTTGAAAATATATGGATGATGTAATAAACACAGTCAGTTGTCCCACCACTATTCGTCCTTCTTTACCTATCTATTGCAATTTACAAAATCTCCCACAAATTTATTAGTAGTAGATGTCTTCGTTCACCGCTAATCTTTATATGTTGCCATCATTGTGGCGACTCTAATTATCTTTTTTTTTTAAATTTAATTAAAAATCAGAGTTTGAGACACTCTCTGTCTTTCTCTTTATATAAGTATGTATACATTATCTAAGAGTTTTCATAGCAGATCGAGTCTCTCGAAGTTTTATCATTGTGTTGTAAATACATGTTTTTTTAATTGAATTAATAATTATTTCATATACTTTTAAACAAGACAAATATAAGGGATATTTATGTAATGGTAGGGAATATGGAGTTAATTTATAAACCCCATTTACATTTGTTTAGTACTATTTGGTAGTGATAATTGATCTCACCATCACTATCTCCTTTGTTAATTCATAGTCTATTTGTCAATCATTTAACCACATCTTAATGGTTTATGGGTCACAGTGGCAATTTTGAGAGACAAAGTTGATCTATTTGGCCCCAGCAATATTTTGCCTACAAGTATCGCTTATGCAGCTGTTTCTATATATTAACATTAGACCCCACAACACATAATTAGGACTCAATAAAATCAAATAAATTGTGAAAGATTAGCATCGTCATTGGATCCGATTAGGTAATTAAAGCACCTATAAATAATACACTATATCCTAACTGTTGAAGTATATATACCTTTTCCACTTCTAAGAAGGCACGACTAATTATATTATTATATGAAGTTGTTGATGAGAAAATTAATGACAAAATGAATTTCTATTAAAAATAAATCTGTTTTTATATATACCTCAAATTTATAGAATTTCTCATTATTAATTTTGATGCGTATGAAATGTAAATCGCGAAAGTTCGATTAACATGATCGAGACCGGAAAATAAAAAGAAGAAAGTTAACTATGTAGCAGAAAATATAATTAACTCAAAGGATCAAATTGTATTGATATATAAATGTATAATGAAAATTTTATTATATAATTTGCATATTAGGCTAGTTATATATATCAAATACAATAATTCTCATGCCATAATCATATTGTCAGATGTCAGCCGGAAGAAATCGCCATCTACCATAATCATACGTACCATAATCATAAGGATCACAGTTTTGAGAATGCCAACGACGAAGAACAAGCTGATCATTTATTGTGGCGAGCAAGCTAGCTTTAATTTGAAGCCTGGAATACTGAGCACTCGATCCTAGCTAAGGTCAATGAGTGATCTTTTAATGTGGGATATATATATAGGATGAGTGAGACTGTTATTGTGCTAATTATATTGTCAAGCTGTTGGTTATAGCTTAACTTGCTTCGCAAAGCATTTTTACTTTCATGTGTTATTTGATTCTTAAATTATATATGAACTTGTATTTATACGCTTGGTTTTCACAGGCATCGGTAATAACCTCCAATGCACTGACACTTCTGAAAATATCATTTTGCCGTGTCGTGCCATGTCGGACACCCGACACTTCTCACTTGGAAAATTCACAAAAAAATCCGTGTCGTGTCCGTATCCGTGTCGTGTCGTGTCCGTATCCGTGCAACATAGGTAATAACCCACGGCCGCATTAACCGATTTGAAAAAAAATACAGGTCTCATATAATAACTCAAAAGGGTGGTGTCAGCAGGTCATATGCATGCAAGATCTGCAACATTAATGACCTACGAGCCTGGAGAGTATCTTCATTTTCTTTAACTCTAATTAATGGATTTCCCAGTTGAAAACCATGAAACATATTTATGATTTCTGCTACTCTTTTTTGAGGATCAGACGCCCCACGGGCTACATTATTCCAACTTAAAAGAAATTAAATCCAACACATACTTAGGACAATCTGACGAACCTACGCAAGCCGAAGCTGCATTCCTAGCAAGCTTGTGGGCCACTTCATTGACGCCACGACGAACAGCTACGAAGCGGAACTCATCAAAGGGCCTAGAGCATATGGCTTTTATATCTGCCACAATGTTCCCCACAATTGAAAGATCAAGTTCCTCACTAGTTAACCGATTGACTAGGTTCATGCAATCACCTTCCAGCACGACCTTACGCCAACCAAAATCCCGGCCTAACTTGGCTGCCGAGAGAGCCGCCAACGCCTCAGCAACAAATGGATCCGTCAAGTTGTACTTGCGATCGGTTTCCCAACCCCGACAACCACCTTCACTATCCCGGGCCACCACCCCAATGCCTACCGCTTTCGCTGCCTCAAAAACCGCCCCATCATAGTTGATTTTCATCTAATCACGTCCAGGTTTCCTCCATCTTTGCACAGGTTGCGGACTTTGTAAAGCTTGTACATCCTCTTCCACAGACACTATCGGCACCACTGTGTTAGCAACTTCCCTCAAAATGTCTTCCGGTTCACGACGAACCTCCTCCCAGCGGCAAGAGTTACGATGGTTCCAAACAAGCCACATCAAAGTCACAAGTTTTCGGCCCTCGTCTTCATTAAGTTCCCCCAGCGCCCGAAGCATACCTTCCCCAAAGTTGACTGCTATTCCGTGCACCAGCTGCCAACGTAGCTAAGAGAGAGCCCACACTTTCCTTGCAAACGGGCACACAAACAGGGAGGGTGCAATGTCTTCCTCCGTCGCCCCACACACTGCACATGCTTCCTCTTCTATGCATTTTCGCTGAATTAGATTAGCAGCAGTAAGAAGGATTCCTCTCCACACTTCCACAAAAAATGCTTGATTTTGGGAATAACTCTCAGATTCCACACCAACTTCCATAATCCATGCGTCTGCCCTTCATTCATAGTTTTCGGACCTTGGTTTGCCTCGGCAAGTGCTAATTTATAAGCACTCCACACCGAGAACTTCCCATTTCCATTGCAGTCCCACACCAGCACGTCCGGTCGTTGGTACTCCCCCAACGGAATGCTAAGAATCATGTCAACTTCCTCCTCCCGAATCATATCACAAAACTTTGCTTCATCCCACTCCACCAGGCTTGGTTTGAAAAGCTCACACACCCTCGATGCCAAAACTTCCGTGTTCTCCTTAGCACGAGGCCGGAACCCCCTAATCCCGGGCACCCACGGATCACACCAGACTTTGATACTCTTCCCGTCGCCCACGCGCCAGCGGGTACCCTTCACAATAAGATACCTCGATTCATGGATGCTTGTCCAAGCAAAAGATGGGTTTCTACCCAACGGTACATTCTATGGATTGGAATGCGGAAAATATCTGGCCTTCATCAACCTAGACAGCAAGCTGTTATTGTCCGTTGCCATGCGCCACATTTGTTTGGCAAGCATTGCCAAATTAAACAGTTTCATTACTCGAAAACCCAACCCCCCTTCAAACTTGCTCTTACACAAAGACCCCCATCTCACCCAATGGATTCCTTTTTTATTTTTATCACTCCACCAGAAGTGCGCCAAAGCAGAGTCAATTTCCTTGAGTAACGTATCTGGCAAGAGAAAGCAATTGAGTGTATACGACGGAATGGCTTGGAGTACTGATTTTAATAAGTACCTCCTTACCGGCCTTAGATAAGAACCTCTCAGAGAACCCATATGCTTTCTTTTTTTATCCTGTCCACAAGGCCTGAAAATACCTCTTTCTTTGACCGCCCTATAGATGACAGAAGCCCGAGATTGTAGTCCAACTACGCCACCCTTCTAACTCCCAACATACCCGCCAACTCATCAGCTCTACACCCATCAATATTAGGACTAAAGATCATAGAAGATTTAGCATTGTTCACCTCCTGTCCCGACACCCTCCCATAAATATCAAACACCTTATTTACACCTTCCATAGCCTCCTTCGAAGCTTTCCCACACACCATCGTATCATCTACGAACAAAAGGTATGAAACACTTGGCGGCCCCCTACAAATGGAAACACCTCTGATAACACCTCGAGACTCCTGTTCCTGAATAAGAAGAGAAAAGACTTCTGCACAGAAAAGGAACAAATAAGGGGAGAGAGGGTCGCCTTGGCGAATTCCTCTCTTCGGGACCAAGGAGCCAAACTCCAACCCATCAAGCAGAAAAGAAAAGAAAACTGTCGAAACACAAAGCAAAATACGGTCACTAATAAGACGGTTAATGAAATGGTTAATTTCGAATGCAACCAGGATATTGTCACTAATAAGACGGTTGGGGATAGAGGGTGATTGGCTCGGGGAAATGACAAGTTCAAGGAGAGGTTTGATACGGTTAGCCAAAACTTTCGAGGCAATCTTATAAACGACATTACACAGGCTAATGGGACGGAACTGGGTTATGAGATCTGGAGATTTGCATTTGGGTAAGAGTACAATATAGGTGAAATTTAATCTCTTATCGAAATTTCCCCTATCAATAAAATCACGTAGCCAATTTATCACATTATTACCCACAATAGACCAATATTTCTGGAAAAATAAGGGGGGAAGCCCATCAGGGCTGTTGGAAACAGTAGAGTAAACGCAGCGAAAATTTTAAAATTTTCCAAACAAGAAGGACCTTTGAATCTCTCGATTATCGTACTGGATTCGTGGTTTCAAGAAACTCACTTTGTTAGAAGCTTTCTTGTGACGCTAGTACCGCCTACTAGAACGCCCTTCACGCGGAATGTCCCTCGAACGGCTCTTGATTAGAT
>JBBMKE010000011.1:2531307-2548914 GCA_037834125.1 Lippia alba | reverse complement strand
GATATAAAATGTGGGCTCATCTCGTAAAAATCAATTATTGATTTATTGTACAACTTTTTCACATCGAAAGGGACGAAAAAGAAACACATACCTAAAGAAAATAAATAGTATTCTTACCATGCCAAATAAAATTAACTGATTCGGTACATTCGATCTGTGCAAAAATGATAATTAGTATTATTCAAATATATATTCAAATAAAATTCTTCATATTAAATTTATAATGAATAAACATAATAAAAACACACTCTATCAATAGATTATTAATTAAAAAAACATGAGGGAAGATGATGAAGAGAAAATAAAAGAGAAAAGCTCCAAAAATTCAAGTGAGGTGATAAAAATAAGAATATAAGAGATGAGAAGCAATTAAATGAATAAAAAGATATAAAACGAGTCAAAAAGACCGAAACGAAGTAACTCTAAGGTCCCGAGCTTAACATAATATTAAAATATTAAACAAGAAAAGGACTCATTTATCAAAATAAAAGGAGAAAAAGAGACAAGAAAAAGACTAATATATGTTATTTTCAATTAATAATTTGCCCAATAGATATTTTTTTTATTTCATGGGAGATTGGAATCCAACCTGCCTAAGATTCCAGACAGGCACAACAAATGACCATAGCAAGTCTTTAACACACATATGCAGATGTATCATTGGACATTGTCCACATGGAAGTATATGTACATGTTTCCAAAAGAAATTAAAGAAAGAATCCTATGTGGTTGCAAATCATGATGATTAATAATGCATTTTGGGGTTAAGTGTAATTTATCTTAGCTTTTGGCACTTGGGTTTGGCTTCTTATACCAAAGTTTTCTTTCAATTATTTTTAAGAAAAATATTGATGTGATTGAAACCTTGTATTCTTGGGACTAAGTTGTCCAAAAATTGATTGAAACAACTGTGCTAATTTGCCAGTCTTGAATTTTAGTAATTAATCTACTGAAAATTTACATGTTTACACTGAAGTTATGAAATTTTGAAATTTCATCTCTCGTCTTATTATTTAGGTGAAACTCGATAAAATTTGTAAGTAATCTTAGATCCCTTTTGGTGCAATGCAATCGTATTCGTATATGTCACAGAACAACCTTCGCGTTCAAGGACCCCCCGCACCATCCACATAGGTGGTACATATTACAACTCATATCGTACTATCACATTCTTGACTACATTTTCATCTTCAAAATAGCGATGTTGATATATATATTTTGAAACCCAATATATTAGTATCACCTCCCCCGTGGTCCAAATCGAGGCTCGAAATAAAGACTGATTGGTCCCAACTCCCCAAGTGGTTGGAGCCTGGAGATGAGAAGAGCACACACAAAGTAGTTACTAATTAATTATCATGTGGAGCCTATCATTGCTGCTGTTGTACGATGAAGTAATGACACTTATAATCACTCTCATACTTAGCTTCCCAGAAAACTGTGCTTAATTGTCACCAATTTAAGCGATTCTTTCATTATCAATGGCCAACTCGCTTTAATTAGTTGTCAAGGTATTTATTATAAATCATTTCATAACCCCAACCAACCTTTTCAAACATTGCGGATTGATCCATCATAGTAAACTAGTTCTGGTGAAATATTTCCGAATGCTAATGTTTAGAGCGTCTCAATCGAAGGATTTATGGCGTCCACATTGGCATTCAACGAGTTGAGAGTGACACAACCTTAGGATAGTCTTGATTTTCTGTCCCAAGTTGCCTGTCGGTCTTTGTATGGATTTCTGACCAATTGCCATCGGTATTAAGAAGCTCCGCTGTAGCTAAAATGGTGCCACGCACGAGATCAAACCTGGGATATTATCCTCTCCCCCCAGTTGATGGGGGTCAGGGGAAAAGAAGGGGGGTCTGTTCGGGCGCTATGACGATCATAGGAATAATTACACAAACCTCCCTCTACATTGCATTCAATTGTGAATGGTCCTAATGTACTCTGTTGACCACACATTCTGAGAAGGAGACTGCATAAACCTGCTGTTTACATCAACATTGATATTGGTTAAAGATTTCAGTGAAGAAATTAAAAGGAAATGGAGCAATAAAGTAAATAAATTTATGTCTATATGGCCATTGTTTTTAACATTTCTGTGCTTCACTTCTCCCACTTGAGGCTAAATTAGGGATATTATATAGATTAACTTTATTTCTCTTTTGACAGCATATCGTATAGATTACTTGCCATTGTTTTTTCTTAGTAAGGGTGTCCAAATTTTATATGATAAACCACAAAAAACACCCTCATAAGAAAAGAACAAGAGACAACCGAAAGTTGGAAACAGAATCCTAACACTTTCAAGATCAGTATATATATAACAGCATCTCCTAAACAGAACATGCACATATCCTGAACCGGAATTTCCAGAATCAAAGCCTACATTATCAGTGTTCCCCAAAATCAACTTACAACCAAAAACTAGCAACAAAAATCCGACATGTCACACACGATTCTTATGTACATAAGCTTATGAAGACCTAAGACCAAAATCATTTTAATTTTCTACAATACTTGCAAAAAGTAGGGCTCGGATATCATAATTTTATTCACTCCCGAAGCCTCAATCTGCAGAAGACAATAATCGGGGACCAATTTCAAATCTGCAAGCAGTAAGTTGAAAAAAATCCAGAAGAACTATTAAAAAGATTAGATTAAAAAAATGTTGGTGTATCTAATTCCGAAGCATCAAACAAACCCAAGCTGAACTGCAATTTTTCAAAAGAACCTCGATTAATCCCTCTGTTCAGATGTAAACGGGTTTGACATCATTAGCCCCGAAACTTGCAGCACAAACTGGGCACTTGCGATGACGTGCTTCGATTATTCTTTGTACACAAGGATTGCAAAATAGATGGTAGCATTTCGTAATAACCACCTGCAAAGAAAAAAAGAACTCTATAGCTTTTCTAACTACAGAATCTTGTAACAGAACATCTTAAGTAGGACCCACATACCTCTTTTCTTCTATCAAGGCAGACACTACACTTGAGAATTTCCTTGTATTCCTTGAGCTCCTGCTGAAGCTTTTCAGCAACAGACGAACCCTCCACTTGTGATTTTAGTTGTTCAGCCTTCCTCCTGAGAGTATCTAGATCTTCCTCTATCCTTTTCCGGTCAAACCTAATTTCAAGCAACAGTTCGAGAATCAAGAGGAATTGAACACCATCATATGAAATGTAAAAAGATTAATCACATATTTGGTACCATGCGTTAGACCTATTCAATTCTGGTAATATTCATTTCATTTATCATAGAATCGATATCATTTTCATATGGTCTCTGCTGTTGACAAAAATGATAGGTACCAAAATTGACCGAGTTAAATTATGGTAGCGAAAGTAAAATTATCCCAAATGTTAGTTAAAGTGATATTTTCAAGAACTTTGAATACCTTTCTTTCTCTAGTTCTATCTGCAGTCCAGCCAGACAGACACGACTCCTGTCAACCTCAGATTGTGTTTCTTCAACTGTGCTCATAAGCTGTTGAGAGGATCTTCTCACATCTGATAGTCGTCTTTGGGTATTTTCTCCAGCAGCAGCATTGTGAACTCTATCTTCAGCCAGTCTCTGCATGTGATCTGAGTAGGATTTTAACTGCAGCAGAAAGAGTTCATATTAGTATGGAAACTACAATTTTTGACAATATGTGGGGAGTTAATATTTTACCTGATCTTCAATTCTACCAGCTTTGAACTCAAAAAAGTCAACAGTTTTTTTGGTCTGTAGTACAGACTTTTCCAACATACGCTTCTCCATGAGCAAAGCATCTACTGACTGTCTTGCACGCACACCTTCTAAAACAAGCTGATAGAAACCAAAACCGACTAATATCTTAATTTCTGAATTTACTTGCATTGAAAAACAAACATCAAGCGAAAACAACATTATCATATCTCACTAGAAAATTGTACGAAGTCCAGCAGAAATTAGGGAAAGAGGGATTTACAACCTTGACATTGTAATCATCTCTCTCAGTGATTTGCTGCAAAAGCTGCTGGTTTTGAGTCTGCATGTCATCATATGCCTGCCCGATTGTCTATAGCAAACAAAAGCCAATCTTCTGAGCCTACTTTAAGATATATAATAAAAAGCTATGCATTTCAAGAAAACAATATAGAATAGAAACCTCTATCTCGGAAAGATAGGCTTCAGTTTCTTCATGTTTTGATTTCAAGGTATCAGAAAGTCTCGTTTTTTCCCTGTAACAAAATCCAGAAAAACTTTCACAATCCAGATAAAAGAAAAAGATACCCCATAATGAAACGTATATGCATTTAACAGGTAAACCTAACAACAAACAACCAAATCATCTTTAACTACAATGTTTACTTCACGACACTCACTTCTAATACAAGAGACTTAACATTAGTTTTTACAATATATTAAAACAAATATGCACTTCTCACAAGCATAGAACTCAGTATCTACCATCCACAGGTACAGGTAAGACTTAACAACAAAACTCAAGCATAAGCAGGTGAATAAGAAGGGATAACAGATCAAAGGATGAGTATCAGAAAGTGGCAAAGCCCCAGAACATTGCAAGGAAAATTTTGTTGGCAATTATTAAGCAGATGTTGGCTAAGAGAAGAATAAGAACCTTTTAGAGGAGTCTAGCTTCTGTCTCAGCTCAGCAATCTCAGCTTCTGAGGCTGCTAACCGCTGCTGTGCTTTTGCTTCAGCTTCAATTGCAGCTTTAACTCGGATCTCCAAATTGCGTTCATCAAGAGACAAGTTAAGTCCCTGAACATGAGCCCATGTCTTGATCTCATTACTTCTAGCTTCCCTGACTTCCCTACATACACCACATAAAGGTTGAAAAGAAGAAGAAATAAGTACAATTTTTATAACAAGACGACTATGGACTAAACTAATCCAAATAGATGTTGGAAGATGATCTCCAATCTTCAACACAATACAGCAATGAGGAATGCTAACCTTGAATCACTTGATTGGCGTTCATACATTTCCAGAAAAAGCTTCAAGTCCGTCTCAGTTAGCTTTAAATCACTGATCTGTACCAGCAATCAAAAGTTTGGAAGTTCCAAATCAAATATCACTTTGCGTGGAAACAAGTACTATAACTTGTCTTCATCAGAAAGCGGAATTAAGATATTCATGTCATACTGACACCTCTGTACAATCTAAATCTATCATCACATTGGGAATTAGGCTTCAGTTTTTGTTACTTAATTACAAGAAAGATTGCCTATCAATAGCTAAATGCATCAAGAAATGTCTCATAATCCTTGTACAATAGAAGCAACAGCTCATACCACAGCTTGCAGCTTTTGGATTTCAGCATTCTGCTGAGCCGATCTGGAACTCAAAGTATCTAGTTCCTTAGCCTGTATATGTGAATAAATTTGTATGTGGAGAAAAGTAATAATTAGAAAAGAAAGGTTAAATAATTAATGCAAAAACTGGAACTTAAATTTAGCAAATATCACCTTACGAGTGAGAATACTAGTCAAAGATTCAACATCAGCTCTCAATTGATGAATGTTTGCAGCAGTCTCCTTGTGCTTAGCTAATTGATTTTGCATGCTCCCCATTTTATCAGGAAACGATGAAACCAATGCCTTAAACTCTGCAATGATCTTTTTCCTACCTGTAATTAGTGAAATTAATATAACTTAACTTACTGATGAAGCCTCAAATGTGAGACCAGATTATGATAAAATCAACACTCTATACCAGGTTCTCTAGATGCTTCTTCTAGTTTTCTCTCAATTACATCTTTTTCTTTGATATATCTCTGTATCTCTATCTCCAAATCACTTCTTTTGGAGTCAGCAACTGCTGAAGAACGATGAAGCACATCAACTAATTCATTTTTCATGTGACTTTCTTTTTCTCGCCAGTAAAGACTTTCTTTCTCAACCTGAGTTTAGATGGGTGGATAAGCACAAGAACTAAAGCTCTTTAAAACCAAACAAAGTGGCATAATTAAACTACAAATCAACTCCTACCTGTAATTTCTCATAAAGTGCTTGATATTTGACTACATCTGCTTTAGCCTTCGAAAGTTGATCTTTTAGCAAGAGATATGCTTGGGATGAACAAATACACGTGAAATTCTTTAGATTGCTCTGTAAAGCATAATTTCACAGGTTAGGAGACACACTGGTAAGAACATGAAGACAAGAATTGGAATAGAATGATTATAAAGGCACTAAGATAACCTGCAAAGTTGATAAATGTCTTAATGTATCTAGCCTATCTTCATGAAGGCGCTTCAGCTCACGAAGCCGAGATGCAGATTGGTCCTGCACAGAATCAAAATCTCATCATACTACATAGCATAGTTATTTCCAAAAACAAGAGGGGAAAAAAATCAACATGTAATTACCATTAGCTCCTTGAGTGTGGACTCCATGTCTTGCAAATCCCTCTGCTTGTCCCTTGATTTATCATTACTTACCTGCTTGCTTCCTCGTTTCAGAACAGGGAAAAAAGCACCCTTTGCCGCATCTCTTTCTGCTCTGAGAATTGCCAATCTACGGTTACTTTCTTCTAATTCAGCAACCGTACTTTCTAGCTCTCCTTCACATGGAGAATGAAGAAATGTCAGTAACAAGTTCAAGAATCTGTGACCATCGCATGAACAAAAGAACTGGAAAATAAAGAACAATAGGAAGGGTCGAAGCAAACAAAAGGAAATAGATTGAACCCTCCCCTCCCCGCCCCTCAACCCCCCACCCTCTTCAGGGAAAAAAGAAGGAAAAAACTTAGAAAAAGTCTCCGCAGATGGGGAATCCCAGCTTACTCAAAGCAAGTCGTTTTCCCTCAAGCAAATTATATGAAACCATATATGAGAGGGAGACTGCTAAATTATAAGGAATGATTCAACATAAGTAGCTTTCTCCTATCCTTAATTTCTGGGATAATCAGACGAGCAACAACCACAAAAGTCCGTTAACCAAGGTGTCATGTCGTGCAGTACCAGTGTTTCAACGTTTTACTACCATATCCGTTTGCAATTTCAGATTCTATTTCGAAGCTAAAAATATAGGATTCAAAAAATAGTGACTTGGGTTTAACGGATTTTGGTGTCCCTGAGTTTCTGTGCAAAAAACATAAGAGATAATGGGGGCGAAATATACGAATGTTTGCAAAGAAAAAGATGTTACCTTTCAATCGCTTCAAATCAGCTTTATTTTTTGCATCAATGTCTCTATTCCTTTGTAGTTCACCAGCAAGTGAATTATGTTTCAGATGAAGCTTGAGGACACCTATTCTCAAATTCTTAACCTCTGTTTGCAAATCAGACGAAACCACCTTCTGGCTCTGTCCTACAGGAAGTGAGCAGAAAGGAAAGACGTGTGATAAAGTGAGTGAAGGTGAGGGGGGGAGGGGGGGCTACATGTTAATTAAGATAGAACCTTTGAAACTTACAAGAAACTTATCGACCTAAACTAACATTTAAATGAATGCTCTTCATATGTAGTCTTACCATTGGATGTTACTGCCTTCATAGAAGCAGTGTACACTCTATGCTTCAAAACATTCAGATCGTCACAAGAAGACACTATATTCTGCAGTATATTCTTTGTTTCCTTGGTGTCTTCACCATCTGTTTTTCTATATTCATCAGGTTGATTTGCATTTGTACTGGCCGAGCTGCATTCAGTTGCGCCTGTCTCTAAGAGCCGGCTTAATAAGGCATCTTCTGGAGGTGAATCACCATCTAACAATGCAAATATTACACGACTCCATCAGCAAATGAGTCTATGAAAGAGAGCCATCCAAGGATCAATAACTACTTATGCAAAATCACAGAAAGATAAATGCTGGTGAGGCTATAGTTCATGACCAGTTATTATCAATTAGTTGTTAATTAACAAATGAAGCACGTTGATAGGGTTTCCACAACTAAACAATTTGTAGAACACAGAACAAGTACCAATCTTGATTTTTCACCAAAGTTGCATAAAAGAACTCTTTCCATATGGAGATTTTGAAAACTCCGGTTTGACTCTATAGCTAATTTAAGCCTAACAACATATCAAGAAGGGTGAGAAGGAAAACAAAATAAGTAAACACAAGCCCTAGAATTCAAATGAGGATATACGTCTTGACCAATCCAGGAATAAAAATGTAACTCCTTTCAAGCAAATAGCAGCCAATCAAATAAATGCATATAACAGCCACCAGAACATTTCGGCAAAGCAAAACAAAAGGATATGGTTCTCATAGTAGAAATACGCCCCAGGTTTAACATGCTACTGTATCTAAACCGCGTAATACTTGAAAATGTTCGCACAATCTCCAAAAGGTTATGTTTGGGAGCAAACAACAAAAGAAGGGAGCTGGTATAGAGAAAGACAAGTCACAAAACACAACAAAAGGCCCTGTTCGATAGGCATCACTTACAATCTTTGACTTGGAGGCACCCAAAGCCACGCCCATGTTTCGCAACATCCAGGATGCAACTAGAACGTGATTCCAAGTCATCAATTAGCTGTAGAAAATTTAAGCAAATATGATAATGAGTAGGTAAAACATTTTGAACATGCCAGTCATATCATATTGCCTCTTTTAAATACATTGGCTACAGCTTTTAACTGCCTAATTAACATATCATAGAATTTTCTGACCCAGAGAGTAAAATTTACACCTTTTGTCATAAAAATCAAACCACTGAGTTAGTATTTTATACTTGACACAAATTAGCAAGGCCTTTTTAATTCAGAGACTTTACTTCCTTGGCACTGTCAATCCAACTGACCCACAATTGCCTTCTCAGTCACTCGAAAAAGACAAATACATCTCTAAATACAATTTGTTTTTTCATGGTTGTGTTTCAGAAGTTTGCAGTGAATGGGATGAGGTACCTACTTAGACTGAAGGTTGACAGATAAAATCTATAACTGCTTTACATTGCTTTACAGTTTATGCTTTAAAAGCTAATCGACCAACTTCAGTAAATTACAAATGAACTAATGCTAGTTCCTCAGAAGATGTCAGAAGTTCAAATCAGAAGTAACCAACCTATATAAGGAATAGTGCATGGAAACTAAAATGAATTACAACAAGATTTGATAGCAACGGCAAAACATACCTCTTCCCATGAGTTATTGACAACAGCTAAGGTTTTTTGATAAGATTGCTGTTTATCTTTC
Organism: Lippia alba; assembly: GCA_037834125.1. Taxonomy (NCBI): domain Eukaryota; kingdom Viridiplantae; phylum Streptophyta; class Magnoliopsida; order Lamiales; family Verbenaceae; genus Lippia; species Lippia alba. The sequence goes on along the minus strand of JBBMKE010000011.1, from coordinate 2,539,777 downwards.
AGTAGACATAGTCTGTCTTCAAGTACGTTAATCTCAACCTTCTGAGTTTCCAACTTCTGCGTGAGCTTTTGATTTTGAAATTGAAGCACTGCTGCATCGAGCTACAAAATGGAAAACTTGGAACATAAGGTAACCACAATCAAAGGACACAAATCTTAAGAGGAGAATGTGCAAGTACAGCCAGTCCAAGCCATAATCCATGAGCCAGCACAAGAATACAACCAAGAGTCAAAAAAACCACCACATGATAGTCAACAGCAAATCTGCAGCATATCTAAATTCGAACAACCAATTAGAAACTAAACAAATTCCTGCCTCCATTATGCAGATTGACTCAGCTGAAACTGTTTCATAAGTATATCCAAAAGCTAAAATGCTATGACTGTAAACTGCTTCTAATAGTTGAGAGACTATTATGATCATGTGTTTTTAGCCCTAATAACCATTGCAATTTTTCACTTGCATCTAACAAAATAAAGCTTAAGTTTAACCAAAAAACAAGTGTTAGTCAAGTGGCAAAAGAATCATACAGGATGTTAGAAAAAAAGCCTAAAATGTCATTACCTGGTGTCCATATCACATGTTGCAATAACTCCATAACTTCCAAAATCAAAATCCATTTGTAAAAGGTAAACGTCTTCATGATTAATGTTCACTCCTTTAATATCACTATCCACATCATAATTTTCAAAAAAAGGCATTTCAATGCAAAGGTAATAGAACAAGAAGCATGCGGAAAAAGGAGTAAAAAATTAAAGCTCTTAACCACAATGTGGAGAAGATTTTCAATAAATTCATATCAATCCAGGCAATAACAGGATAACTGAGGAGTCGAGGGACCTAAAATCATTCTTTCACTAACTGTAATTTTCTAGCATATAGCAGAAAGTAAACACATATTAAGGGATATCCTTAAAAAACTTTCCATATTAATCTTTTATCTCAATCAGGATCCAAACCAAGTCTACAGTTTCAAAATTGGGAAGCAGAAATTTGCATAGTTTCTCGCATAAACTTTTCAAATGCTAGTGCCTTGGCATTAAATTTAGAGCATCTCTAGCGAATAAATCAAGCAAAACCGCTTCACTATCCCAGCTTGCAGATATATAGGTTTATCAAACTACTAGCTCAACTAATGAAGAAAGCTCAATATTGTCAGCCCAACACAACCCAGCAACATGCCGAAACATAAATCACAAACATGAAACCAGAACTCCTTAAAGAACTCCTACACACAACACAAAGTATGAATCTACAAGATTCGGATCACAGAAACACGCCACTCACATGCACGAGAAAAAATTAGATGAGGCAGAAGCTAACATTAAATATCTAAAAGCATGAAAAAAAAATTTAAGAATCGACATAAAAGGTCATTCAAAATAACCAGTGCCTCCAACCTCCAGTGCAAATAAGTCCCAGAGAGCCTCAACTCCACTTAATTCCATAAATCCCAAGTATAAAAAAAGTAATAATCCACCAAAATTAAGCAAAAACACAGAGAAAAATCACCTTCTTTTCCTCAGACAACGGCGCCAGGGGCTGTTTCTTGGCCGCAACCGCAGTGGGCGATATGGAACTAACGTGACGCCGCTTCTTGTCAGCTTCACCCGTGCTACCCATCGGAAACCCCACCCTTCAAAACCCTAGAATCATCACTTCCCCTTAAAACCCACAAAAGGGAAAACCCATAATCAATCCACAAAACACCCCGACAATTCAAAACACAAACCCGCTAAAAACACATGCATGTACAAAACATCCAATTTGGCATCAATTGTGAACCCTGATTCACAAAAAAAAGGTCAATATTTCCTCCAAGTAGAGGAAAACCTAGGTCAGGGACAACTGATTTCGCTTATGGCCACTATCACAATCAAATCTATGCGCTCTTCTCCTTTATTTTGCTGTTCTTCCCCCTTTATTGCTGTGTAGAAAAACACAGAGAAGAAAGTCTGGAAAATCACACACAACACACACAGAAATGTGGGGGAAGAGAGAGAGAGTGAAATTGTTTAATATGATTGGAGGTTGGAAGGTAATTTGGGGAGATTTGTGGGGGTAAATTGGTCATTAGAAGGGTTTCCTTAATCAGGTACATGCGGGTTCTAAAAGAAAGCATGTGTCAGCTGACGTGGCGAGTAATGGGTAAAAGGGTTATGTTGGGTTTACTTAGCTGTCATTGCACTGGATAATATATCTGTTTTAGACGGAAGAAACGCATTTCCTCCTACTTTTTAGGTACGTATATTGTATTGAGATATTTTAAGTTTTAAATGTTGCTACGAGATCAATTAAAATCTTGAATCATATGTGGGTAAAAAATACATATATATAGTAATGAAATATATATATATATATATATATGTAGTAATACTACTTGTGACGTGTCTGATACTATACATATACTTCATATTTTTAAAGAGATTGTCCAAAGTAATCCTCCGATCATAATACATTGATTAAAAGAGATCGTCAAACATAATCCTCCAACCAGAATATTTGGATATACAACTACTTATTAAAATGACATATCTAACAAGTTTCACCGTCAATTCTTTGATATTCAAATTAATGGTGAAATTTCGAAATTTTGAATAATAAAAAAGTTAAAATGAGTAAGAATCCATAAATTAACTTTTTCAAATTTATTCAAGTAGTATTTATAGTGTCCGGTAACAGATCATTTTTATAGATCATATGTGTTCATCTTAAGGATCACACAAGGAATCCTAAGTTGCGCGACTTAGATTATTTGAAGTTTAATTAATTTGAACATGTTGATTACTGTTTTAATTTAAATTAATTTTAAAAAGAAAATGATCAAGGAGATTGTAGGGTTTTAACAAGGTTTCCCTCGTTTTATTTACACCGAGAACCAAATATACAGTACGTCATATATAATTCAAATATTAAAAAAAACTGTTATAACTAAAATATCAAATTGAGATAAGATCCGCTTGGGATCTTCTACTTTATTATTATTATGCTTCATCTTATACTCCATTATTTACTTTAGATGTGCGACATGTGTCCAAATTCATTAATTATACTAACAGGGTAACAAAACTGAAGAAAAACAAACCAAACAAAGAAAAAAAAAGCGCCCTAATTCGAGAGTTCCAGTATTTTCTATCAAAACCAACAATCTTCTTATCTGTTTGATGAAAATGAAGGAGATTGAATCGATGATGGAGCGATGAGTGCGGCAGTTGGAAAAGGCCTCGAAATGTACGACGAACGGCGGAAAAATCTGCCAAAGAGAGAGCAGAATGTACGACGAATGACTGAAGAATCTAGCGAAGAAATAGTGGAAGTAGGACTCTTAACACATCTTTTTTAATACCGAGGTATTGTTTTTTAATTTTTTGAATATATACATTATCTTTTTCTTTTTCCTTCTATTAATAGAACTTTGTTAGCATTATTTTTCTTATGTTTAGAGTCTGTTAATAAAACTTGTGAGTTTTGACACGTGTCTCGCATCCATCATATGGAGTATAAGATGAAGTACAATAGTGTAGCAGAAGATCTGAATCATTATTCGATTACAATGAAAAAGCACAACGGCATAAATATTCCAACAATCCCTATTACTCATTTCACGCACAAGAATAATCACGACCGTCAATGAAACGTCCAGTCATCCAGACTTCTAAAGGGATGCATTTAATTCATCACCAAAAGAAATATACACATTTATTTTGTGTAGTGTCGAAAGGTACCAAGATGCTTCCAAATATGGCTAATAATTAATTTAATGAGTAAATATTGCCACCCAAAAAATGTATGAATAGCTAAATCAATTCTAACTAGAATTTGTAATAATCATATGGAACGAACACGTTTACGAAAGTGTCTGTTTTTAGAATGCAAGAAATTAAGTAAGATCTATACATTAGCTAATCGGACATGATGGCTGTGTATATATACTAACCAAAAATTATACTCCAAACTCATTTATTTGGAACTCAACTAATTAAAATGACAAATATATAATACTTGTTATTTGATTCGTTACTCTTCCTAATTTTTCCAACAATCACACAGTAAATATATAATATTTACCGCTCATTACACCAATTTAGTCGATCAAGGCTGGGAGTATAATTTCTCTGTACTGATCAACTAAATTGGAATGAAATATCGTAAATGTCAATTAACTTAATTAATGTTGTATTCTATATTCATCCCGAAACCAAAAATCTTTATATTTTTCTAATTTTTGCATGGGATAGACAAAACAACAACAATAACAAGATGACATGCAAAACACAATACTCAAGTAGCTAATCTTTAATTCATTGGCAATAATCCAACAACAACTCCTCCATTTCGTTATATAACCCTTAATACTTCTTAAAACAAATTAACACCTAAACCCCACTTTAATCCCCTGCAAATCGTATTAAAATCAACCAAAGTTGAAGCCAATTAATCTGATCAAATGCTGCGAAGAAGTATCCCTTCAAAAGTGATTCCCGGTCCAAAAGCCAACGCCAATCCCCACTCTTCCCCTCCATTCTCCTTCTTCTTCAACTCCTCCCTCATATACTCCATCACATAAAACACAGTATTACTGCTCACATTCCCGAAGTCCATCAACGCCCTTCTGCTGCAATCCAGCTTATCTGTTTCCAATCCCAGCTTGCTTTCGAGGCGGTTCAGTATCGCCGGTCCGCCGGGGTGGACCGCCCAGAAGAGCTCGTTGAAGTCCTTCAGCCCGGCCTTCGCCATTATTTTCTTGCAAAAATCCTCGATGTTTTCCTCAATCTTCTGCGGCAGGTCGCGGCCGAGTTTGAAGTAGATGCCCTCCTCGGAGAGGCGGCCGTCGATCACGCTGCTCGAGCCGGGCAGGAATTGCTGGACCGCGTGGTTGAGTTCGAAGAAGGGGGACTCGACGCCGGGGATGGGGTTGGCGCCGATCACGACGGCGGCCGCGCCGTCGCCGAAGAGGGCAGCCCCGACGAGGTCGTAGGGGCGGGCCTTGTTCGGGGGGCGGAAGCCGAGGATGGTGGTCTCGGAGGTTGTGAGGAGGACACGGCTGCCTGCAGGGACAAACTTAGGATTTAATAAGAGGTTGTAAAGAAAATTAAATATCAAAATATAAATAACATTGATTGTGGTGACACTATAATTATTTATGTGGAGGGACAAAAACTCTGAATTGAGGGACGAATACATAAATATTCAAAAATTATGACGTAAAAATAAAATATTTTTAAAATTTAGGGGGCAGCAGCCACCCCTGCCTCCCTCTAGCTCCGTCTCTGGTTACCTGGGTTGTTTTCAGCTATGTCTTTGGCAACACGGAGGCCGGTGACGCCTCCGTAGCAACCGAGGAAGTAGAGCATGACACGGCCAACGTCGTTGCGGAGGCCGAGTTCCTGGGCGAGGTGGAGGTCGCCGCCGGGGAGGCGGATTTCGCTAGAGGAGACGTAGACTATGTGGGTGATGTCGGAAGCGGGTCTTTTCCATTGTTCGAGGCATGCTATGCTAGCTTCTTTCGCCATTTTGAGGACAGCGGGGTGGGCTATGTCGAGGCGTTGCTTGATCGTGGGAGAGCCTTCCCTGGCTAGCTCTGGATATTGGTCTAGAATCTCTTTGGACATCACTGTGTATCTGGTTTTTACAGTCGTGGTTTTGCCTAGCAAGAGAACATGCATGAATTTAAGTAGATTATGCAAGAGTTGTTCATCTCTCTTTGTTTGAAGATAGGGAACATCGATTTCTTTTTAAAAAGAGGGGAAAAGAAGAGATTTTTTGTGGTTTAACGGAAACTATTTTTATAATTTGGGGCTATAATTGAAATAATCTATAGTTATGTATCAAAGTGTAATTAAATGAAATGTGAAATATCAAACCAACACTTAATGGCCCAACTCCTGCGTAGAATTCTAATGAGAGAGGACTAAAACGGTTACTATTAGTTCAGTTATTGTACTTGTTTTAACTATTCTCATAATTTTCGGGGTACATTGCGAATAATCCTATGATTCGGGACTGGAAATACAATTCCACTTACATAGTCGCTCCAATTTCTCCTTGATAGCCAAATCATCGCAATTGGTGTCGCGAACGTATCCCTCGACCAAGAACTCCTGAGGGACGAGTTGGCTCGGGAAGGCCTTTCCTAGCGCGAGCACGGTCGCCTTTCCGGGAGTCGCGACGCGCCCGGTAGCATTTCGCATGGTTTCACCGTTGTTCTTGGATGGAGACATGTTTGAAGGATACCGAAGAATTAGTAAATGAAGGTTAGAGATTTTTCGGTGAAAATTTACATGGGAGGGAGATGATTATAAATGGGATCCTTAGCATGATGTTGGAGAATGGTTGGTTTCCATGGACAGTGGCATGATCAATTAAACAATCCGTGAAATGGTTTTTCTTTGGTTGTGGGGATGGGATGTGTGAGGGGTCTTCATTAGATTCAAACAATCTTTTTGCTTCTCTTGACATGCAATGGAGAATGCATGACTTAGAAAGCTTAATTTGGGAGTTTCATGGGGGTGCATGTGTAATTTGTGAGATTTTAGTATTTTACTAATGTTTAAGAGATAATTCAGTAACAATCTAATGGTGTGGATTGTAAATTTTCCGGCAATTCAATGTTAAATTGATTTAATAAGATGTTCAAATCTCTAATAATGCGATTATCCTCGACATAAGTGTTTATCGTGAGGTGAGGCTGAAGTATTTGTCGATGTAATTATCCTTGCTAGGAGTTGTTTAACAGAGGTTTGGATTTGAGTTCTTGTTAATGAATAATGAACCATCACCCAATTTTTAAGCCGAATATATGAGATTTAAAATTTTAAGAGGAATACAAAAATAAAATTGGCAGCTTCAAAATTTCATATTGATTATATTTTTGGGGATTGGGCCTGCTGATATAAACCATGGGCCTCACAACAGTGGGCCTAATCAAGCCCGAATATATATATATATATATATATATTCTTTATTTCAAATTGATTCAAATTATGAAGATGTATCTATAACAAATAAATAAATAAATAATAATAATAATAAAACAAAAATGTACCAATCATAGGGTTAATTGGTGGTCTCACATAATTTTGGATTTAATTTGTCAGCCATGACATAAGAACAAATTGATATAAATTGTGTAATTTTGTGCACTATTAGTTGACCAATGGTCACACACATAACTAGACAAATTTAAGCCTAAAAACAATAATAATAATTAGGACCCTTTCAAAATTTATTTTTTAAGCTCTCCATCTAACTTCGAACACACAATTACACGTATGCAATTATTTGAATTTTGTAAGATTTTTGGTCCCCATATTTTTTCTTATATTATTTTGAAAGAATTAGGTGCTAAATATCAATCAATCAATTCTTTTGCATCCTCCATATAAAATTTAATTTAGCCCTAACTCTAAATCAAAGAGTTATGTAGTTTAACGGTTCGCTATTATTCTAGCTTATTAAATTGAATCTTCACGTAGACAACTATTTTCGATATAAATTTTTACGCAACAATTATATGATTAAGCTAGAATTTTTTTCCTTATAAATTCGACCCGATTCGAATCCATAATGAAAAATTAAAAATAAATAAATATATTTATGATTGACCGAATCTTGGCCTTGACAAATTTTGAATTATGTGATCGATCATGAGATCTTAGTCTTTGGCAATTGGCCAGTTTGATATTTAGCCTCCCACATATGGCATTATTTATTTCCAAGAGCCATGTATATTTGTCGAGTTATGTGTAATCATATTATAGGTCCAATCAAATTTATGAATTAATTATAAGTCTATATACAAAGTTTATTTATTTATTTTCACGTCTATGTCATTTAACATAAAATTACATTTTCTTATAATAAAGCCATTATCCAGCATATATTTATGAAACGAGTGGACATCATTGATTCGTATATATAAAGTGGCAAGATGATATTGAATAATTTAAATTTGCAAATATTGCTGGTAAAGTTTATTTTCTTTGTATTGGATATTCAATGACGAAAAAGATTGCGCTTACATTGTCACTAATTAATAGTATAACACCACCAAAGCAAATAATATCTATTGCCTCTCGATAATATCTTTGTAACAACTTTCAGGCCATCAGTAAGATACTAAGATGTTTTTTACTTCATGAAAATGGATCTGACTTATTATTAATATCTTTTTAATATTTTGAGAGTATTAAAAGAAAAAAAGAAAAAACCTTGATTTAGAGAGGATAAACTATAGGCACGTAGAGACCAACTTCTACAATCTACCTTCTATTAAGATATTTTCTTATGATGGACGGATAGGTTAATATACTTTTTTACTTTCAAACTTTTTTCGTGTTAAGTATTTAATATGAACATCCAACACAATGGTAAGATATAATATTAAATTGTTAAAAATGTCTCAAATTAAAGCTATTTTTATATGTAAACGAAATTTATGTGTTTCAATAAAAGTGTCCATCAACCTTTT
>JBBMKE010000011.1:2516362-2530625 GCA_037834125.1 Lippia alba | reverse complement strand
AAAATGTCTCAAATTAAAGCTATTTTTATATGTAAACGAAATTTATGTGTTTCAATAAAAGTGTCCATCAACCTTTTCTTTTTCCTTGGTACTCTCGTATCATTTACTATCCCAATTTTTTAAAACTTAATCTTCTATTTCTACCTCCCCGAAACAAAAATATTTGCAAACAACCCTTAATTTGTTTCATATCATTCCAAAATCCATGAAAATGCCATGAAATGAGTATAATAGCCTCCTTACCAATAATTTTTTTATCTAAATTATAATATTCATCGTTGACGACACTGATTAATTTTTAAATTATCAGCACCTCAAAGTATGAAATAGTTAGTCATAAAATTTAAAGTTATTCCATATCCAAAATCAGATATTTGAACCTCCTCGCCAATATAATTGCCGGCCATATATCATTGATCTCAAGCTACATAGTATCCATCACCAATCACTTCCATGGCCAATACTTCTCAACAAATTCCCCAAATCTCCACCTTCGATCTTTCCACAAAAACCCTAAATCCCGACTCAAGTTCATAGCTTGAAGCTTGCAAGAACGTGCAGCATGCTCTTGAAGAGTACGGATTTTTCATTGCAAAATACGACGATGTTTCAGCCGAATTAGACGAGCAAGTGTTCGATGTGTTGGAAGATCTCTTCGATCTGCCACTTGAGACCAAAAGAAGAAACACTTCAGAGTTGGTATTCTATGGGTATGTGGGACAATTGCCTCATGCTCCCCTCCATGAAAGCATGGGGATTCCAGATGCAACTACTCCTCATGCTGTTCAAAACTTCACTAATCTCATGTGGCCTTCAGGAAACCAGAGATTCTGGTATGTATGTATATATATATGTGTGTGTGTGTTATTATTCATATATACACCAATTAAAATGAGTTTTCATATATATATTATGGTGTGTGTGTGTGTTTTCATTTACACATATACAATAAAAACATTCTCCGTGTATATGCATATATTTTCAGAAAATTTGAAAGAAATTCCAAATTCATATCTTACTTTTCTAATAATTTATGTGTATTTATACTTTACGTTACACATATATTAAGTGTATAACAAGATCTGAAATCATTTAAGAAGAGCTCGCTTTTAATTTATAATCAGCTTTTGGATATATGGTGTTTGGCTGAGTTTATTTTAGAGAGCTCATACTCTGATGTTATTACGAGCTTATAAAATTATTTTGGATTTTATTTAAATTTAAGCTTCAATTTGTGTACAAAAATGATAAAATCGTGGGTTTATAAAATGTTATTAATAGCAATTGCATAATTAATACCATAGAAAAGATGAGTATATTAAAATGTTAAAATAAATTGGTATTAAAATACAGCTCCGAACATCTTAAAAACTCTTTGAATAAATATTCTTTCGAAGCTCATTGACAACTAATGTGTCGTTTAAGCCAACAAAGATTGATCCAAATAGTTAAAGAGTTATTTCTTCATAAAAATGATTCAGGTTCAGATCTCTGTTGTCATTTGGAGGTGCATGTGTTCAACAAATTAAAACATATAAGTTCAGTCAAACACTCTCTTAATCGATCATCTACAAAAATGATGATTTACAACATATCGATGTATGTACATTTTTAAGTTGCTCGATTATTCTTTTCAACTATTTTCTATAAATATTCAAAACAATATTTTCTCCCTCTCTTCACTTGTGTTGTTCCTCCTCCTCCTGCGTTGTTGCAGTGAAAACATAAGAAGCTACGTAAAACTAGTTTCAGAGCTGGAACAAATAGTCGACAAGATGGTGTTCGAAAGCTATGGAACACAGAAACACTACGACTCCCACCTTAATTCGACGACCTACCTCCTACGAACCATAAAGTATTCACCTCCACGAAACAATGATAGTAACAACGTTGGAACTAATGTTCACACAGACAAGGGCTTCCTAGCCGTGCTTCTTCAAAACCAGGTTAATGCCTTGCAAATACAGCTCAAGAACGGCGACTGGTTTTCCGTCGCTGTCCCACCGCGTGCCTTCGTCGTCATGGCCGGCGATGCGTACCAGGTAACGAGATAATTCTACCTTAGCTCTTTATTTACCATACTGGTTTAAAATTAGGCTCTGAAGTTTATATGGATTGGTAAAATGAGTGAACTTGATGTGTGTGCATGATAAAGACATGATATATAGTTTAATTATATGTATGTTTAAATCAAACTTACTGTACCTTAAGCATTTATTGTTTATTTATTAAAAAATTTAATTATAGTAAATTAATTGTATAATAATTAACAAAAGAAAAGGAAAAGGAACACAATAAATTGTTGACTAGATCAAAATTCGAGAAAAAATACAAGAAAACTGATTTCGAGCTCTATGGACTATAGTCTATAATTGGGCCTTTCTATCAAATAGGCATTGGGCCAGTTAGGGCCTGATAAACAGCCAAGAAAAATGAAAGTGGGATAAAAGAGGAGGGGACATCTGTTTCAGTTATGCGACCCAATGCTCACATACGGCAAGTGTATTAATACACGATAATAAATTTAGGAAAGGGAATTTTTTTATTTTTTTGTCACATTACGGTTGTTTTCTCCATCAATCTCAACCGTATATCAATATACGTAACCCCGTGTGTGTGACTAAAACGAAAATTAAAACACAAAAATGAAAGAAGAAAATTCAAAACATAGAGATGAGAGTTGACTTACATTTTGATTGGAAATCTTGAACCAAGTTAAACAAAATTATTCTAGCAAACTCGCTTATAAATACCAAATAGGTCTCACCAATTTCTACCACGAGTCTGGCTCCACCAAACTGGCGTAACAAGGGAAAGAATATTTTACCCTTGACGTGTAGTTGGTAAAAATTTTAAAGAGAGTGACCTATCAAATGACAAGTGTAATACACTCGTCCTTTTAATCAATTGAGTTAGATTTCCCTTGAAAAAACAATAGTTATAATTTTCTTTTTTTAAGTTTTGAGTAAACCCACACTAACTTTTTCTTTTTTCCCTAAACAACAAAGGAAGTAACATCAAAGTTTGGAAAATTGCTCACAAAAGAGACGGATATTTCTGCTTAATTTCATATTTACACATATTTCTGAACTGCATGTGTTTTTGCATCTTGTTATGAAACAAGGCATGGAGCAATGGTAGGATATACCCATCCAAGCATCAAGTAATAATGGAAGGTGACAAGCCCAGATACTGCCTGGCATTATTCTCCTTCAACAATGGAACCACTCATATACCCGACGAGCTCGTGGATTCGGAGCATCCTCTGCAGTTTAAGCCATTCGATAATTTCGGGTTGGCCCGGTTTTATCTTAGTGGCCATAACCAGATGACTGAAAGCACTGCTAAGGCCTACTGTGGTGTTGGTGCCTGAAAACTTGGCTATTCCCAAAGTGTGTGAATGTGTGTGTCATTTCTGTAAATGATCACTTTGATATGTGTGTGTTGTGTGTGTATGTTATGCTTCAATCACTATTTTTCCTACTGTATTTGTGTAAGTTGATGTCTCATATATAAGAAATATCGATTTATATTACAAGGACAGAAATTTTGTAACTTAAAGACATTCTGCACCCCATACAGAAGATGAGCATCAGTTTACTGTTTAAGTGAAGCGTCCTAGAAGTGAATTTACCGTAGCGTGGTGTTAGATGCTTCATGAAGCTCGTCGGTAATAATATCTGCACAAAATAGAAATGTTATTCGAGTGACCATCGGACAGACGGATAACTAGACATGTAAACAATTATAGAAAGATGGATAGAGACATACACATAAATATCTATCCCATACATAGCTGCATATTTTCGTAGGAGGCGTTCCACCGTGTACCATTCTGAACGATCCGAACCATCTTGGTAATTAATCCGTGGCATGTGGATGGAAGCTATATATCAAATGAAAACAAGAGTTTGTTTAAGAGAAAGAAATAAAACGAAGGTATACTGTCGAGCAATTTGGGATGTAAAATAGAGTTTCTAAACTACATACCAGAATTTTGAGCAGCTGCAAATGATGCTTTTGCAAGACAAACCTCCAGATGAGCCATATAGATACCGCTTCGAGGGACTTTACGCCTCGGATTGTATGACTGCACAACAGCTAAAGCTACCCACTGACGAGCATTAGTATGGGTACTCTGTTCATCAATGTTGCCTGCAGAAAAGCAGTTAATTAAAGGAAAGTGAAAATTGAGGTAATTAAAAAGGAGTGAAAAATAAATTTGGTTAAAATCTTAGCTTGTCTAACAATCATGACATGAGAACAGGGAACAGTAAAGTAAAATGGCTGTATTCCATTTTTATTTGAAAAGATGATATAAAAAAAAATAAAAAAAATACTGAATTAAAATAGAGGGTTGAAATTAACCAGTTGTTTCAATGAGATGTAAATCACCCAAATGGAGATCTCCGAATTCCGAAGCTCGCTCATATGCATTGGGAACGGAATCTGACAGCTTCGCTAGTGCATCAAACAGACCCCCACGACCCCAGTTTCCAGAATTATCAACACAGCTGGTGAAAAGATTTATAAGAGAAGCTATTGGATATCAGGAGAAGGAAAAGATTGTCTGATTAAAAATAGGTACCTGAAAATAATAGTAGGTGCGGAAGGACAAACGGTTGCAGTATTTGTACAGTCTCCATAGACAAAATGAACTGAACCAGATTCTGAAGTAACGTCCTGATTGGCCGCTCTGACAGGATTGCTAACGGACAATGACTGATATCCTAGATCTGCCCATTTAGATAGTTTCTTCTCTGTTTTTTTCCTAGCAGCTTCTGCCTTGAGGTGCTTATCATCTGGTACGGGTCTCCTATTTCCTAATTCCAGTATATCATCACCTTCTGCTGGTGATGCTTGCTTGAATTTCTCGACCCATGACATATATGAAGCCTCATCCAGACCGGGATTAAAATCAATAGCCTCAGAACCCTCTTGGGAGACTAGATCATGACCGTCGATCCGATCCACTGAATTGATCTCAAACTTTCTGTCACCTACATCTGATTTTAACTCATGGCGAGATGCAATAACCTTTTCAGACAAGGCAGTGAGTTCAGACATGTCAAGTTGGTTGTCCAATGTCCCCTCATTCATCTCCGTGGGATCAAAAACATGCAATCCAAATATGACAGATTTCAAATCACCAGGTGCAGTTTGTTCATTACTTCCTCCGTTATCCAATATATCATCTCCTATAACATTATGACTGAGCCGTAACTTCCTTTCTGCTCTACGCATAATAACCTAGATTGATATATTCTGTCTCAGCATCGGAGATAGTTATGATTATAAGAAGGAAATAGTATTGTCCTATGTTACCTCCTCAACTGTACGTGCAGTAACCAAATTAACAGACAAGACATGATTGCTTTGACCAATTCTGTGTGCACGCTGCAGAGCCTGCTTATCCACTTGAGGGTTCCAATCTTGCTCATAAAATATGACCTGAAAAGATCTGAATCTTCAGTCATAATCTGTTACAAGCATGCCAATCACGTTTAATTCATGAATAACAACCATTAAGAAACTACAGGAGTATCCATAAAACGAAAATAAAATATTTCATGCAACATATGAGACAAAGTAATTAGTCACAAAGTTCAACAATTCTTTATGAGGATGGTTGAGTGAGTAATAACAATAGCTGAAATAAAAGCATACTCACAGTATCAGCAGCCACAAGATTTAATCCCACTCCCCCAGCTCGAGTGGAAATCAAAAAGACAAAAGGGCTGCTCTGATTAGCATCAGCACTGTCAATTTTAGTGACAGATTTTTGGCTGAAACTTCTGATTGCAGCAAAACGCTCCTCCGCTCGAATTGAACCATCAAGACGTTCGTAAGTGTATTTTCTCAGTTCTAAGAAGTCCTGCAAGATATACACAATGATGGAAGACTTATGGGGGTAATAAAATGTTGGATGCGTCGACAAAATTAGAATTGACCTGCAATATATCAAGTGTATGAGTCATCTGTGCAAACAACAGAATGCGATGCCCAGAGACGTGCAGTTTTTGAAGTAGCTGATCCAAAATTAGAAGTTTACCACTGGCCTGATTACAAAAAAATTATGCAGTATATCAATATTCAATAGCTTCATTTATGACAAGTTAAAAGAATGGTAAAATAGGACCACATAGAAGAATGAGAAAACTGTAAGAATGTTCCAACAGTTTGCCCAGTTAGTTGTACTTTTAAGTTTAGTTTGTTTTGCCTGCATTCTTAATTGGAAATGGTTAATTTACTGATAGTTCATAAAAAATCTGAATAGGGTAGTGCGATTACCTGAACCAGATGCTCACCCTCCTGATACGGTTCAGGCTCAATACCAGGGAAAAGGTATGGGTGACTACATGCTTTTCGAAGTTGAATTACCTGAGAGGAGAAATAAAATTTGCTAACTAAGGATTGCATCCTGACCACCACTTTAGTATCGATAAATTCAATAATGTGAAAAACAAAGGCCAACAAGATAGGAAGATATATGCTCACAATATTATGCAATGACTGAGCATTGGAACCTCCAGAAGCAAGTGCAAGCAGCTTTGGCAGTTCCTTCCTCAATATTGATGCATAAACCTTCTTCTGTAGGGGAGACAGAGGCGACACCCTATCGCAAAATATTAAGATCATTCAGTTATAGCATAATGGGAGTAGTAAATTCACCAAGATGATACAAATAATTAGTAAACAACCTTCAAGCTCACTACTGAACCCTGTTAACTTTAGAGATCTCAACAGTTAATAGCAGCAAATCACATAATAAAATGCAGCAACAGCTATAGTAAGAAACTAACACAGTAATTTCAGTAACAGGTGGCAGTGACAGAATCCCGGACTCAATAAGTTTAGATTTGGTCCTTCGAAGCATGAATGCTCCAAGCACATATTTTAATATCTTAAATTGTTCCTTCACCTTTTCTTCTTCTCGACCTGCTCAAAGATAATATACAGAGTCAAAGGGCCTCCTGCATTTTAAAAAGGAAAAGTATAATACATAAATATATGCCGAGGACAAGTTTACATGAAGTATCTCCAGCTTCCTTGAAGTCAGAAAGAAACTGCTCCAATGTTCCAAAGATTAAAGGCATACAGAAGTGCATCAAAGCCCAAAGTTCAGTAAGATTGTTTTGAATAGGTGTTCCAGTCATCAGCAATTTTCTTGGCATGGCAAACCTCTCTCTTAAAACACTATATAAGACCTGTTAACAAGTTTACGAAAGGCGGAAAAGGAGAGAGAAATACTAATAAATATCTACTGAGGTTAAAACACAGACACCCAGTTTTACACCATACGTGCACCACCTCACTAAACTGTCTGTAGCATTTAGAGTATACACTCTAGAAATCACTTTTTACATTCCAGAAGCAAAAACACATATCAAAATCCATCCCGTGTACTGTGAGACGTAGCTCTAAAATAGGCATTTACACAATAGAGAGATAAAAGTTACCCATTCTAAAGTGTGTAAACATATTATGCTCATGTTAATGCAAAATCTAAGTTTATAGTGTTTGCCACTGATACAAAAAGAAAAATGATTGTGCACATGAGAATTGACTAATAAAAGCTTAAGACATATGAATCAAGCATTAAGCCGAATACCAACTTATCTTAATGGTCCACGGAAATTACTTGACAAATAGTAAAATTGTGAAACTAGACATACACTAGAAGGGTTTTTGAGTCTCTGTGCTTCATCAATTATTGCATAATGCCAAGGGAACTGGGAAAGAAACTCCTGATCAATCAATGCTATGTCATAAGTTGTCAATAGCACATCGAATGGCAGAGTTGGAACCTATATGAAACAACAAAAAACATAACAATGATAAGATATAGTATTTGACTGCAATCATCCTATATATGTTAATATAATTTGCAGTGATTCATAAAGGTTTCCAGAATTTACTTACATGAGATGACAATGACAGCTCTTTTACATACTCATGCATTTCCCTACGCAATTTACGTCTATGTTCCTTATCTCCAACATAACGAATCAGTCTCAACTTAGGAGCAAAATTTGCCACTTCAGATACCCAACCATCGGTCACACTAAGAGGGCACAACACCACTGCAGATTGTATATAAAATCTTACAATCCTATTCTGACCTACACATTTTCAGAAAAGGAAATTCCACAAGCAACAACAATTTCAAGGTAAATGTAGTTACTCACAGAATGGCCCAGGAGACTTCTGGCATACTTTCAGGTAACTCAAAAAAGAAATAGCCTGCAAAGTCTTTCCCAGTCCCATCTAAAGAAACATCATTCAAGTGAAGGGAAAATCATGATACTATACAAACAATCACCAAATAAAGCCTCCATAGGTATTTCCCCCACATAACTACCACTTAGCAACTTTGCATATTTAAGATTTAGGGCATCACAGCATTCAAATCAGTCCCAGATCCCATAAATGTTTCTCCAAGGATAACTCTAAGTAGCTTTCACATGCCTCATAAGATGCATCCACTGAATCAAAACATATGGATCCAAACAACAATTGTTGCCATATTCCACCGTATCAAGAGTTACATAACTGCTTCAAATCACATCAATTAGTATTTCAATCAAAGAGGACATGTTGCTTTCCTATTAGATGCACTCTACATGTCATAAAATGGCAGACTTAAGTTTATGTATATATTCCAACGTTCAGAAGTGAGATTATCAACTAAACTTCCTATAGGATAAGAGCTTATAACAGAGGATCAAGCTACTTTCAATTTTACATAACAAAAATGAAATGTGTTTCGATGAAAGACGTTTAGAGTGGATTTCAAGATCTCGCACGTCAGCACGTGGCATCACCATTCACGAACTTACAATTCGATAGTTTCTCCAATATGTATGTCTCGATGATATATAATAGTAATTACAACTTGCCACAAAAGTGAGTGATATATTAGGAATTCTTATTAGTCAACCATTACTTGTAAGGAGACAAAGAACTTGCGAAAATTGATACCACTCATTCAGAAAAGTAAAAACAGAAACATGAATCTTAAAGACACACAAATAAATCGGCAGAACATTGACTTTGCAAGTTGGCCTAGAGGACATCCAAAAGTCTAACCTCGTCCCCTGCAAAAGTCAAAGTAGCGATAATTGCAAAGCATCAGGGAACAATTGCATCTGTCGGAGTAAAAAACAACTGAAAAAATACAATGATGAGAAAAACAATAGTATCTTCCTCAATTAAAATCGGAATAAAAACATTTGAAACTTCGTATGCTCAACAAATTTACGAAACTTCAAACGATAGAATCATAGAACAACTTGAATTTCCTCCAATTAACCCCAAAATTCTAGCATACGGAGCGAGAGAAAAAGCGTTACCGAGTATGACATTGACGCCGAGGTGGTATCGCCGTATGAGCCATGAGATGCCTTCGACCTGGTGAGGTTTAAGCGTCGCCGTGATAGCAAAATTGGAGGATTCAACACGCGCTTCGGCGGAGGCGCGTGAATCTCCGTCGTACACGAACTTCGCCGCCGTGAGTAGCCTCTGTTTGTACTCCATTTTTTCGCCAGAGCGGCGGCGCAGTGGCGGTGGGAGGTTTTAAAATTGCCAAATGACTATAATACCCTCGTTGAATAATGTGCCGTTGCAAGTTGCAAAAGAGGGAAACCAGGTGGCGCGATTAGGAAAAAAGAGAAGACTAAATTTCAAATTACCTCCCCAAACTTTTTGGAGTTATATCATTTTACACCCTAAACTATGAAACATGTGCACACACATACTCCAAAATCCAATCTTATTTTCTAATAACTCGACATAATTTATTTTCTAACTTTGATTCGTGGAAGTTGAAACACGTTAAAATTAATAAATATATAGTATCTATATTTTTATATGTTAAGTTGAATTAAGTGATTCAAAATAGATCATTTCCAAACCCCATATAAAATTGATTTGATTATTCTAATAGAATCAGACACTTAATATTCTGTATTAAAATAAGAATTCAATAAAATAAAATGTGCTCGAATATGATAATTTTAAAGTTTAAACATTGTTAATCCGATGCAACAATCTGAGGAGGACCCGACTTTGATTGGGAATATTATTGTTATTTTAAAGTGATATGTTTTTTATTTGAAAAATATGTTCGATTTTTTTTATTAGACGTAGTGCTAATAGAGTAATCCACAAATTAGCTCATAATACGATATCGACCTGATTGATATTCTATTGTTTGCTTTGAACATTGTTGAGTCCGAGTTAACATAACTTCGGCTAGTCCAACCTCCCTTCAAGAAATAAAATAAGATATAAAATAGTTTGAGTATAATTAGGAAATGATGTTCTTTGTGAATGAGACGACAACTTGACGCAAATAGGGGGCAAAACGAAATTCATCCTACAAAATATTAATTATAATGTAAGCCATTACCAAACGTATACAGTGAAAAGTAGCTTGCAAATTAATCATGGCAACTAAGAATTTTATAAGATTTTGTGGGAAATTGAAAAATAATTACCCTAGGTTAAAAAATCATGACATCTGATGGTGAAATTCAACATGTCACGTATAGATAGACTGATACTTCAATCCGAGAATAGATCCACCATCCTAATATCAAATTTTAATTTATTTACGAAAAAAATTAAAAATATTATTTTAATTTTTCATATTAATTAGAGATTTGTATCAAATATTATATATTTACCTTATGTCACATAGAGAATTTATAATATATATGGGAAAATTACACTCAACTATCCTCAGGTTTGGCCTAATTATAGTTCAGTCCCTATTCTTTGCATATTTATAATGTAGTCCCTAAACTTTGCATTTCGTTTGAGATCCCTGACGTCCGTTAGAGTTTTGTTAGATTGATCAGTTATCCTTCCCAAATTGCCTCTGAATTTATTACAAATACATCCCTAAGATTTCTTTTTAATAACAAAACAATCACTGTACTTTTTGAAATTTACGAATCACAACTGACTAACTTAACGGAACTCTAACGGACTTCAAGGACCTCAAACGGAATGTAAAGTTTGGGGATTACGTTGTAAATATGTAAAGAATAGGGACTGAATTGTAATTAGGCCAAACTTGAGGGTAGTTGAAATATATTTATTTATTTATTTACTTATACAATCGGAAAAGAGATGGCGGGGTCGATAGATGGTAGGTGGGTGGTGGCAGCTTGGTTGCCGCCGTTTTGAACAAAAATTCTAGGTTGATTGTTGTTTGAAATCTGAACTTATCGGAGTGGTTTTTTTTTTTAAAGGAAACACGGAAGACAAAATTAAACAACGTTCATCTTCCGAAATGCAATATGAAACTGAATCAAGGAGATCAATGTCCCCGTTATTAGAATTTAGGCCTAAACGCGTCAAAGAATGAACCACTTTATTTCCGTTTCGGCAGACAAAAGAGAACGAGACCATTGGTACATGAGTCAAGATTTCCCGGATGTCATCTAAAATGTTTCCTGTCTCGGACCAATGTTCTTCCACTCCCTGTAACTTTCTAATCAAGTTAAGATTATCACTTTCCAAAATTACCTTCACAAAACCATGAATACGAACCATCTTGGCAGCTTCTCTTAAAGCAAAAGCTTCAATTATTTCTGGAGTAAAACAACCAAGGAGTCGAGATCCGGAGTAATTTGAATGGAGTATAAATTACATATTAAACACTTCCCTAAAAATATCGAATGAAAGTGAAAAAACATGAACAAATGTTAACACTAGTATATATATTATCAAGGTATAAGTTCGTTTTTTGGTAAAAATCGAACACCGCACCGTCTCTACCAATTTTTTGGAAAATAACTAATCAAAACTGAAATGGTTTAAGTTTGCTTCGATACATTTTATTATTATTATTATTATTTTTTTTTTTTTTACGCTCCTATTTGGGTTAGATATATCTTATAATATTATGGGTTTTTGATAATTAATAATTGACTAAAACTTAATTACCTGGTGTGAACAATCCTTGATTTGTGATTAACATTCCAACTACACGTGAAAATCAATAAACGTGTCGATTAGTATGTGATTTGATGCTTTAAGTCAGAGTTTAAGGATCCTTGGGCGGTGCTTCACTACAAAACAACTTAATTAGGTTTAAATTAATTTGTGATATTCATGACAATTGTCGCTTAAATATGTTTTATTGTGTGTTTGTTGATCTTTTTTTTATCTATACTATTATAATTATATTTAAGGAGAGAGGCAAATATAATATCATGTACTTTTAGTTTATTTATATATTTATTTATTCTTTTATATCGCTACAACATGTATGTTGATTCACATTTAAAATCGTGTTAACTCCTCTTTTCGCTCACCACAATTTAATTCTTTTTTGTAATAAACTTTTTAATATTTGCTTTATTTTTTCCCTCATATTTTTTAATCTATATTTTTTTTATCAATATAATATTATCATATGTGTTTATATAATTTCATGGTTATATTAAAATTAATTATAAAACATATATTAATATGAAATTTTAATATCAATAAAGTTAGATAATAATTATTATTTCATCGCACATGCAAGTGCGTAAAACTTACTGATATATAGGGTGTACGTCATGTAATTTTTTTTCTTAAAAAAATACATTTTATCATATCAATATCGTATTTGTCCATACATATTAACGTATGTATTTTGTTTATTCTTTTCATTGCTTTGTTTTCAGAGTCTTTTTTCTTTTATTCATTCTTTTCGTTGCTTTGTTTTCTTATTTATTCTTTTCATTGTTTTGACTTTTGTTTTCTTATGTTCTTTTCTTTTATTTTTTATTATTTTTTTATCGCTCCAACGATATCATACTAATTTTTCTTTTATCTCGTCTTACTTCAATTCTTTTTTATATATTTTTTATATTTATTTATTTATCATAATTCAGTTATTATATTAAATATAATTATAAAATATATATTAATATCAATACTAATTTTAATATATTTAAATAATAGTATATTTGCACAAATAACAAATGTGTCGAAATACTAATTTCAATAATTCCTCAAGCAAAAATAATAAATTCCAAAGGTGTAAGCATATAATTATACCATGTAAGAAGCAATTGTAAAATCCCACTTTGTCACTAAGCAGTGTCCCTTTGTCTCCACTATTTCGAAAGATCCTCCTTAAGTTGGACCAAAAATAAAATTTGATTGGAAGACAACCCCAAAATTGGAAACTCCAATGTATAATTTGTCCACCTTTAATTTTCTATTTTTTGGAATTATTAAGAAATGGCCCATAAACAAGTTGAGAATGAGATGATCAGATTCCTCATTAGACGGCCTAAGTGGAGGCATTAATTTATTAACTTGTCACTTTGTTAGACAGTATCAAGACTCAAGGCCAACAAACCTAAATGGTATCAAATGTGACACATACATATAGTGTCATTCTTGTTGCTCTATTCTTGCATTTACATTTTTCTAATTTGAAACATCACTATGATGGATTCGTCCGAACAAATTAATCGATAAAAAATATAGAAATAATGTCAGTATTCGGTCGAAAACCGGCCGATTGAATAAATTATTGTTGGATAGCAAAATCGACCTCAATATCCTTGTTATTTTTCATCAGATACTTTGTTTATATTATTTACATAGGTAGGTAATTACTACCAATATTAATATTAATGAAGTGTAAGTGAATCAAATAACAAGCAAGTCATATATGGTGCCTTAAAATGAGACATGTAACATATTTTATTGAATATGTCTTTATAAATCATATTTTGAAACTAATGTTAGAAAATTTTGAAGTTCAAATAAAAGTTTGAAAGTTGTATTTATTTTGACATAAAACTAACATTAATAACTTCTATGTATCTAACGGAAATAAATCCGTCCCCATAATGTACAAAATATTATAATTAACATAATAATACAACCACACAAGTTGGTTTAACAATTTGATTATGTTAAATTATTAATTGAATATTTCTCATTTGAAATTTTAGTTAGCAACTACAATTAATAAAAACAGTTCTTATTATGGTCGGACGTTATAATAAATTGGATATAATAATTAAAAAATGAGAAATACTTAATACACAAGAGTCTAATATGAGCTCGTGTATTACCTAAACATTTTTCTTAATTATTGAAGCGTTTTTGGGAATTTATGTGGACACCATATTGAGAAATTAAATAATAATTCTTTTTAAAAAAGGGTTTATATATTGAATTAATGGGGAACCATTCAAGTAGGTGATGATTGTAAAATCTGCTAAAGGTCCCGTTGATTTGATTA
>JBBMKE010000011.1:2454834-2484450 GCA_037834125.1 Lippia alba | reverse complement strand
CCCCACCCATGAGTAAATATTTCATAGTAGCCTCATTAGACCGTACATCTTTCTTGGTATATCCAGATAATAGGTAGAAGCATAAACTGAAACATTCTGGAGCTACAAATATCGTTATTAAATCGTTAGCACCGCATAAAAACATTCCTCCTAGAGTAGTTGTTAATATGAATAAGAGGAGCTCTGTTATATCCATTTTTGTACATTCAATGTACTCTACGGATAGAGGAATACACAGAGTTGAGCATAATAAAATAAGATATTCAAAGATTTTGTTGAAATTATTCGTTTGGAAATTTTCTGAAAAGCTAACCATAGGTTCTTCTCTCCATCGAAACAATAGGGCCGTTATGCTCATTACTAAACTTGTTGAAGAGATGAAATATAACCAAGGTATATCTTTTTTATTAGAGGTTGAATCGATCATCAGAAGAAGAATTAGGCAAAAAATGAGGATACATTCTGCAAAAATCAAACTTCCATCGAAGAGAAGCAAATGAAAGACTTTCATAAAAATTCTCATAGAATCGAGAATGAAGTTTTCATTCTGTACATGCTAGATCATGAATTAGTTACTGCTTCCAATTTTCAAAGAAAATCTCAATTCTATCGAACTTTCCATTTTTGGAATGGCATGGAATCAAGATCAAACCTTATTCCATGGTATTTACATGAGGTTCCTCTTGTGGGCTGCAAGAGCGGTACCACATCGAGGCAAACTCTGAATACTAGATATGACCTCCAAATAATAGGGGTTAAGGTCGGCCAATGGCAAGAATATTAGACCATAAGGAAGCTATGATATCTAATTTAAGTTAGGTCAGCCTCTTTATATGCTGAGTAGAAGCATGTTGCAATTTGTTACAAAACAATAGTTTAGGATGCAAACGTAGATTTTTATAGTTTGGGATGCAAAGTTCAAAAACAGCCATAGTACAGGATGTTTAAAATTTTTATCCCATTATTTTATAATTTATAAAGGTATAATGGGATTATCACTTTCTTTTGTTGATCAATTGAGGTATGGGGGTGAGTTAATTTAAAAAATTACAGGATTTTCTATATCAATGTTAAAATGACAGAGTTTTTTATGATAATTTTGATTAACACAAAGTTTTTTAGGTTGTTAACTTGCCAAAAAAAACAATAAAATTCTCTCAAAGCCATACCCCATCTAAAATCGAATGCACAGAATCGAAAATTGTTGTAGTGCTGCCGGAGAGATAACCTGTAATGGCTTTTCCGGAGGCCAATCCGATATCCGCCATCAAACCGAGACAAAAAATCTTCTCCCCCTCTTTTCCATAATAGGAATTTTTTTTCGGCGCCGTGGTGGTGGTGGTAGTGGTCCTAGTGGAGAAGGTGGCGGCCGAAAGTGAACTGAGATGGTCATAGAAAGGACGAAAAAAAAAGAAAATTACAGGGAAAAGTTGAGGAGAACTAGGGAGGTTACCTAGCCATAAAAAGATGTCTTCGAACTGAATTTGAATTTTCGTGTTTCATACTTATATTTCATTTCATGTTTATTAAGTAGTTGGTTCAGATTAACATATTAAAAATTTAGTAGATCTCTATTTGGATTTCAAACCGTCTATTAATACACTTAATGTGTGTATGTGAGTGATATAAAAGATAAAACACAAACTCGAAACATCCTTGGAACTTGGAACTACTTCTTTAATGTTTATTTATCCAACTTTGTAATTTAAGACTTTTGATTTTGAAAGAACAATTTGTATCGGAACTTCCCTCTTCATTAAATACGGCAATGTCTTTAACAATTTTTTTTGGAAATCTATGCAGGCACAATCCCTTCTGAGATTGGAAACTTAACCAGTTTGATGTATTTAAGTGTTTCGGAAAACATACTGACAGGAGTTATCCCAATAACATTTGGGAAATTAAAGTATCTCCAAATGCTATATCTTCACGTCAATCAACTAACGGGATTTATACCTCTTGATATTTGTCAGATGAATAGCTTGGGGGACTTATACTTAGATAATAATATGCTCACAGGTTCGATACCTGATTGCTTAGGGGAGCTAAAATCCCTCAGAAATGTCTATTTAAACTCAAACAAGCTCAATTCCACAATACCTTCCAGCTTCTGGAATAATCTTAAAGACTTGATCACTCTAGACTTGTCCATGAACGAGTTGAGTGGTCATTTGCCATATGAAATTGGAAATTTGAAAGCAATCCATCAATTAAACTTGTCCTCTAATCAGTTCTCAGGTGATATTCCTTCTTCAATTGATGGTTGTCAATCTTTAGAAGTTCTATCTTTGGCGAATAACAAGTTGGAAGGATCTATTCCTCTATCCTTCAGAAATGTCAAAGGCTTGACATGGCTAGATTTATCTAACAATAATATTTCTGGATGGGTTCCAAAGTCATTGGAAGATCTTCGGTATCTTCAATATCTTAATGTGTCTAACAACAGACTCGAAGGAGAGATTCCAACTGAGGGGCCTTTTGTTAAATTCACTCCTCAATCATTCGTTCGAAACTTTGCTCTTTGTGGTTCAGAAAAATTTCAAGTTCCGCCTTGTGCTGGAAACCAAAAAACTTCAAGGCCAAAAGGTGTTATTCTGTTGAAATACGTGCTAACCCCGATCGTTTCAGTTATCATTTTTGTGATAATCATTATTATTTTCATAAGGAGACAAGGACAAAGCAAAATACATGTCTCTACTATTATGCCATCACTAGATCACATCTTTTGGAGAAGGATTTCATACATAGAGCTTAAACGGGGAACGAGTTCCTTTAGTGAAACTAATCTATTAGGAAAAGGAAGGTTTGGATTAGTTTTCAGGGGAACACTTTCTGATGGATTAAGTGTAGCAGTAAAAGTCTTCAACTTGCAATTAGAAGGAGTTGCTAAGAGTTTTGATACCGAAAGTGAAATATTGAGCAGCATCCGTCATAGAAACTTGGTTGGAGTAATTGGTTGTTGCAATAACATGGAATTCAAAGCATTGGTTCTTGCATACATGCCAAACGGAAGTCTTGACAAATGGTTATATTCTGAAAACCAATTCCTCGATTTGAAACAAAAGCTTCAAATAGCCATCGATGTAGCATTAGCTCTGGAATATCTTCATCATGGTCATACATTTCCTGTTGTCCATTGTGACATAAAGCCAAGCAACATATTACTTGATGAAGATATGTGTGCTCGTCTTTCTGACTTTGGAATTAGCAAGTTCTTTGATGAAGGAGAGACGGTGATCCAAACTAAAACATTTGCTACAATTGGTTATGCAGCACCAGGTAATATTTAATGACTTCAAATATCTTTCTTTCTTTTTTCTAGCTTATATATGCATTGGGATAATTACACTAATGTACCCTGAAGTTTGCCTATTACTCGAACTTCCTTAGATATTTGAAAAATTACAAAAGTTTTCCCTAGTTTACCCAAAGTTTTGGCAAACAAATGCAATTGTAGCAATGAACGTTAAGTCAAATATTAACCAGTAAATGATTGGGGAGCATTTATAATTTCCCAAACCTTAGGGAAAATTAGTTCCTTAAAAAAACGTCAAATCTTAGAGTATGTTACCATAATTATTCCTGAATTATTTCATTTAATAAATTCAAGCATCAAATTCATGAACTGATTACACATTAATTAATATTATTATGAAGAGTATGGATTGGAAGGAAAAGTATCCACCAGTGGAGATGTTTATAGCTATGGCATATTGCTGTTGGAGATATTTACAAATAAAAAGCCGACCGATGATATGTTTGGTCAAGAAATGAGCTTAAAGGATTGGGTCAGAGAAGCATTGCAAGAAAACGCAGTAACTGAAGTTGTTGCCTCTACTTTGCTATCAGGAGAAGATCAGAATTTGCACAAAAATGAGGAATGTGTTGCATCTATTTTCAGGTTGGCGTTGCAATGCTTAGCTACTTCACCATATGAAAGAATTAACATGATACAAACAGTGGTTGTTCTACAAAAAATCAAAGCTAGAGTTGTGGGAGGCACAACAAGAAATAGACAATTGCAATTTCCACCATTGGAGGTAACAATTATTGATAATAACTTTTCATAATGCAAAATTCATGAATTTTGAGAATGAATGTATAATTTGAAAGTTCGTGTGTATCTTGTAACAACGTGATTATATTAGGGGGCGTTTACATTGGCCAACATGTTTTTGCGTGTCGCGATTTGCTAGGTTAGTGATACTTCACATGTGTTTTTTTATACATGTTGGACCTTATCCCCTTGCACAACTTTTTATCTACCTTGTGTTTACATGACAATATGACATCGTTTGCCTTATGTTTATGTTGTAAGAGACCAATTTGCCCTTGTCCCCAATTTGTAAAGGCGTTGTTCCCCTTTGAGAAATTTGACAGCCACATTCTCAATTCGTGACCGTTCATCGCCAACCCAAAATTTCTGTTCGTTGATGTTATGACGTCGTCGTTAGTGTTAATTATTTTTAGATGTACAACGATGGCGTTGGACCATTTATTTTTTTTGGTCAAATAGACACCCACACCGGGGTGAAAAACCAAAAAAATACAATGGGACTCGAGGGACATCGTCCGGAGCTTCACCCCACTCACAATAATTCGTGTCAATATCATGACCCATCTTAGCTAACTTATCAGCTGCTTCATTTCTCTCCCTGTAAACATGTTCAATTTTCGCATCCCAGGACCCACAGCATGCCCAATAACCGGCGTCAATCCAAGATAATATTCCTCAACGGATGCTCGTCCACATCATCCCGAGTCACCCAATTAAGCACTACTTCGGAGTCCACTTCCACTTCGATTCTAGGATATCGCCTCTCCCAAGCAACCTCCAACCCTTTTCTTAAACTAAGAAGTTCAGCACAATTAATGGACATTACCTCCAAATTCATGGAGTAACCCATCAGCCACATACCGTCTGCATTACGAACCAAACCTCTAGCAGCAGCCTTTCCCGTATGCTCGTAGAAGCTGCCATCAGAATTCAATTTTACCCAGCCCACCTCCGGTGCCTGCCAAGTGCCAACTCATCCCCATTCTCATATCTTTCGTCTTCTGACGACTTCCATCAAACCCCCGCTGCATATCTTCCACTAAGCTCACAATGCAATTAAACGTAATATTTCGAGGCTCATTACAACTTTGATACTCAAACTTGTTGCGAGCCTTCCAAATATTCCACACAATGGACAAAGCCACCATCCACCATGGTACACTAGGACCCAATTTATGCGTGGAATCCAACTGTAAAACATACTCAAGCCAATCTCCCCTCCTAAGCTGTTTGAGAGCAGCGAACTGTTGTCTTTCCAGGCAAAGTTCCCATACTTTTTGTGCCGTGGGACAATCCTTTAACAAGTGTGTAGTATCCTCCCGACTAACCCGATACCTTTTGCACAAATCAGACTCTCCCATCTTTCTATCAAACCTTAAAGCATTCGTGAACAAACTGTTATGTTTGTACAACCAAAGAAATAATTTGATTTTCTGCGGGACGAAATTTTCCAAATTCTCTTCCAATCCGACTACCCTACATTCTCCACCGGCATTAACTGTTGATACGCCGAGCTTACTGAAAACTTACCATTAGTATTGTCATTCCAAATGATTTTATCAGGCTCATTCCCGTGTGATAAAGGAACCGCCACGATTTCGTTCATAACCAGCTCCGGAATCTTGGTTTTCAAGTTTCCAAAATTCCACTTTATATCTGACCCAATCAAATCTCCAACTACTTTATCCTCATCCTCCATCTCAACAAGAGTAAGTAGCCGTTCCCGTAGCGTCACTGATGACAACCACCGATCATCCCATAACCATACATTATCCCCCCTTCCAATCCGCCAACGACAAGCAGATTCTACAACACAGATGCTTCGAATAATATCTTTCCAGATTTTGGAAGCATTTAGTTTTGGTTGATGATCCAACAAATCATCTCCCTTAAGGTATTTCTCCCGAAAGATACATTTAGTTAGTAGCCGTTCCCGTAGCGTCATTGATGACAACCACCGATCATCCCATAACCATACATTATCCCCCCTTTCAATCCGCCAACGACAAGCGGATTCTACAACACAGATACTTCGAATAATATCTTTCCAAATTTTGGAAGCATTTAGTTTTGGTTGATGATCCAACAAATCATCTCCCTTAAGGTATTTCTCCCGAAAGATATGACTCCACAACATGTTGTCCTCCCTAATCAAACGCCATCCCATTTTCGCAAAAAGAGCCATGTTCATCTTTCGGGGCTTCCTTTATCCCAAGACCACAATCCTCTTTCCGTATGACCACTGTAGCCCAGTTCACTAAGTGAGTTTTCTTCTTTGTAGTGTCCGTCGACCACAAAAAACTACAATTCATTCGATCAAGCTTGTCACAAACATGACGAGGAAGCCAATTAGTTTGCATTTGATACACCGGCATTGCATTAGTCACTGACTTTATGAGAGTCATCCTCCTGGCCAGATTCAAATTACGTGACTTCCACCCTAAGAGCTTGTTTTCCACTTTTTCTAACGTCGTATTAAATAAATCCCTCTGATTTCTGCCAAACTGCACCTTGACTCCCAAGTACTTACCTAGGGTATTCGTACTTGCAATACCAAGAATGGAGCAGATAACTTGGCGTTTATCCAGTGGAACACACGACCCAAATAGAACTTGAGATTTTTCATAGTTAAGCTTTAGCCCCGACGCCATGCAAAAACTATGAATAAATCTTGTGATACTCAGCGCTACATCTTCCGTTGCTTTTGCCCCCATAATGATATCATCCGCAAAAAGAAAATGAGAGATAAGCGTCCCAATCTTGCTCGCACGTATCGGTTTCTATTCTCCACTTAACACAACCTCCTCATTAAATACAATAATCTCTCAATGCACAAAACAAATAGATATGGAGACAGAGGGTCCCCTTGGCGAATCCCACAAGTTGGATTAATTCCCTCTGTAGGCTCCACATTCCATAATACTTCGGGACGAATACACTGCACCCCATGCATGATAAGTTCTATAATCGGCCTTGGAAACGCTAAGAAGTCCAGTGTTTCCCTCAAGAAAACCCAATTGATCTTGTCATTGGCCTTTTCAAGATCAAGTTTCCCACCCCTCTTGTCCTTCGAGCTATGAAGCGTGTGAAGGATCTCTTGAAGCACAAAAATATTATCATGGGTGCTCCATCCTTGAATGAAACTATTCTGGTTCGGGCTTACAATAGTCGACACAAAATGCTTAATCCGTAACACCAGAAGTTTCGTAACAATTTTCATCAACACATTACATAGAGCAATAGGACGAAATTGATTCATGCATTCCGGTTGAGGAACTTTTGGAATTAAACAAATAAAAGCTCGTCCAATCCCATCCGGAAATGCTCCACTGTGCAAGCAATCATTAACAAACTCTACCACCGACACACCCATAATGTCCCAGTATTTCTGATAAAAAAGAGCCTGGAAGCTATCGGGACCCGGCGCTTTGAAAGGATTCATCGATTTCACCGCCTTATGCACCTCCTTCGTCGTAGCTGGTTGCGCCATCACATTCTGCCAATTAGCCGTGAGCTTTCGTTGTAAATTACTATGCCCCAATTGTTCTCTAATTACATTCGCAGGCTCACAGAAAACATTTGAGTAGAAGTCCCAATCATGTTGTTTCAAATGATCTGCATCAGTTTCCCAATGATCCCCCACTTCCAATGTCGTAATCCGATTCTGTCTTCTACGAGTGATAGTAGAAAGATGGAAAATTGGGTATTCTTATCTCCATAATGGAGCCAATTAACTCGAGATTTCTGAAACCAAAGAATCTCTTCTTGCTTCAAAATATCATTAACGTCTCTGATCAAACTCCGTTCCAATTCCACCAATTGGGAAAGCAGATTATTACGTGGCAACCGCTGTATACCCCTGATTATTCCTTTCAACCATCGTTTCTTGCAAAAGATATTTCCAAATGTCCCCAAATTCCAAGCGCGAAGAGTGTCCGGCAACCTCGCAAGTGTGTCCATCACACTTTGATTCTGACTCCAAATCTCCATAATGAGTTCTCTGCATCCCAGATGTTCATCCCAAACTGCTTCGAAATGAAAATGTCTGTTTCACGGAGTTTGGATCACCCCATTACAATACATTATCAGCGGGTTATGGTCAGAGTGAGTGCGGGTTAGCACCCTTGCCATCTCCTCCGAAAAAAGAATTCACCATTCGGGGTTTGCTAGAACTCTATTAAGTCGCTCCTCCACAATTTCCCTACCTCGGACCGTGCCCCTCCAAGTAAAACACCGCCCAATCGCACCAATATCCATCAAGTTACACTCATCAATGTTGTCTTTGAAGTCCAAACATCGGTTCCAGTTTACCTTTCGGCCTCCACTTTTCTCACTAGGCCCTAAGATATCATTGAAGTCCCCCATTAGCATCCACGACTTCTGCCAATCAAGCCCCTGTTGCTTGCAGTCCCGCCACAGGGCCTCCCGTCTCGAGGCTAAAGAACTCACATACACCCCCGAGCACAACCATTCTGCACCACTTCCCGGGCCAATGATAGCATGAATGGCTTGGTGTGAAACTTGCAGAATCTCAATTAAAATGTTATTGTTATCCCATAGAAGCCAGATGCCCCCCTCCCGTCCGTTAGTTGGCGCTTTACAGTTGTTCAGGAAACCTAGGCTTGTTATAATCCTCTCTGCCCAAACTTCCTCAACCTTGGTCTCAAGTAAAAAGACCACATCAGGCTGATGTTCCCTCGTAATTTCCAAAAAATTACGCCTAAATTCTGCATTTTGGGTACCCGTACAATTCCATGAGAGTATCTTCATGATAAAATAAAAGAAAAGAGTTCTTTTTTCTGATTATCAATCCAACACCCCATCACCTTCATAAGGAGTTGCTGCCATAGCAAGATCACCAACCACCATTGTCTCATGATCCTCAGTACTTGAGTTTCGATTGACCATGTCCTCCTCCGTCTCTGCAGGCTCCCAACCAAACTGACCCTTCATCTCTCTTCCATCCATCAAAGAGTCAGTTTCATCTTCAAATGGCACGCCAAACCGATACTCAGGTTGTACACTGCCAGCTATTTCACGACTTTACATGTCTCTCTCATCCTCTTATCCTAAACGAAATACTCCATCAACGGGGAGAGATAAACTCCCAAGCTCAATATTTTCCTTCTCCAGATTATGGGTTTTTTTAGTCGGGTTCAAATTATCCATTTCTGTTATCTTGTTAATCTTAGCCCCATGACGAATGGACGGTGACGATGCAGAAGGTTTACTCGGGCCTTAATTAGCGCTAGTGTCGGTTTTCTTGCGTATATATCTCGTCCTTAAATTGTTATTTGGATTTTTCGTGCTCCGAGATAATTGGTCCACATATTTTCCTTTATGGAACCCTGATTTTAGGGATGTCCAATCCTTATGGACTCTATTATTCTGCGGTTCTTTCGCCTTTGCCTTTTCCGAATCATCTTGTTATTTGAAAAGAATATCAAACCGATTCCAAACATTAGGGCTTCTGTTATCTTTTCCCCCGTCTTTTGAAACGCCGCCACTTGGTTTCGTCTGCCGACCGTTTCTTGCCATCATCCAAGGCCCATAACTGGGTCCTTCTTCTGACTTCTCACTTCAATTATTTGATCGCCCTGAAACCGGATCATTTGCTCGCACCCCCCTGCTCTGGCACGACAACAACCACTGCCGATGTTGGATTGTTAGAATCCCCGGTAGGCACATCCTTGGCCATTCTACTTTTCTCCCTGCATTCATTCAAGCGATGTCCCACCCTTCCACAATTAAAGCAGATCGACGGTGGATTCTCATACACAATCGGTAGCAATTTGCCATCCACTTCAACACCACACCTCAGTGGTTTATCTAAATCAATTTGGGCACAAACGTCGGCGTAGCGACCCTTCTTTCCATAATAAGTTTTCTTGTCACTCTTAATAGGCGTCCCTAAACCTGCAGCGGTGTAATACAACATGGCTTCCCGATAATACTCAATCAAGAGTTTCGGCACCCTGACCCATGTTATTGTCGTCCACACCTTATCTTTCGATGCCTGGAATTGTGGTTGCCATTTCCGAACCACCAAGTAGTGTCCCGCAATTACCCAGGGCCCTTCGGTAAGAATAAAGGAGGCTTTCTCCGAATCATGTATCTTTAGGATATAGTAGCTATGTCAAAGATCAATAAGTTCGTAAGCCCCTTGTAATCTCCACATAGTATTGATACGCGCAGAAAGCATATTAGTGTTCATTGTTCTGCCCAGAATCTTGATAATCAAGGAATCCTTCCACGGCTCCTGTAAAGCCTTCCTATAATCACCTTCTATGACCACTCGCGGGTATGGGAATTCCTCAGTTGGTTCAAAAACTTTTATTTTGTCCATATCCAACATGGTTGCTGATTCAAACTTCTTATGATTCGTATCTTTCTTTCCTACTAATGAACTGAGATAAGACTGATGTTGAAACTCAGCCCCGGATCCACCATCTTGTATTTCTGTATCTGTGTCCAGCCCCGCCTCCATGGCTGTTCGCACCTTTTTCTTGCTCCGACGAAGTTGATCGGATTCCTCGGAAATTAGTTCATAGAGAGAGAATTTCAACTTGCTGCGAAGTTTATTATCTTTGTTATTTTATTTATTACTTTTTTTTTGAATTTTTAATCAATCACATAATTTATACTCACCTATTCAAAATATCGATTTAACCTATACATGCTCATGTTAGAATTACCTGACATTATATTATCTCATTTCATGTAAAGAAAATTCGAAAAGAGAAAAAGGAGAATAGCCAATAAGAAGTCATTGTTGTTGAGACCACGGCCCAAAAGAATAATAAAATACATTTAACTTAGTGGCGAGGACCTTTGGGGTAGATCACTCGATAGTCGATACACTTGAAAATTACATATAGAAATTTAACTGAAATATCCCAATCTCTTAAAAACAATAACAAGTAAATTCTAATTGAGATAGACATATCTCACTCTCTTTAAAATGACAACAAACAAAATGGAAGCAGTTCCAATTACTTTCGATGTGACTCAAACCATAATCGATCTGTTTATGGGTACAGATACTTACATTTAAGCTATCTGCTTACTTCTAAATTACAAGCATAATTATTATGCATCCAACCCCAACAAGTTTTCACAAAATCTCGATCTTATATCGGCACACGTGATTCTCGAGTAGCCCGCCAATTTGTAACTTTGGCACGAACGATGTTAAAAA
Source organism: Lippia alba (assembly GCA_037834125.1). NCBI lineage: Eukaryota > Viridiplantae > Streptophyta > Magnoliopsida > Lamiales > Verbenaceae > Lippia > Lippia alba. Next base: position 2,473,195 of record JBBMKE010000011.1, on the reverse strand, counting down.
CGCTTTTGCACCAGGTAGCAACTTTGGTAGTAATACTCATGACAAAAACGATCCAATTATATACAGAACGCATGATCGGCCAAGCTGAAATATCCAACACAATGAACAAGGATACCAAAGGCGCTAATGAGTATGGATGCGGAAGAAAAAGTGATATGGAAGAGACAATCAAGACGAATCCACAGGCTAAACAAACATGGAATAACCAAGTGCTATTCCGCGGGGTTTGAAAGGCTTTCAGAGTTACTAGGATAGGAATACACACCAACATCATTATAAGCAAGAAATAGGTTGGTACAGGATTTTCATGGAAGTGGCCGGCATACTTCAACTCTGCCAATCCAATTACTGAAGTTATGATTACATTCACTGCAGCAGTTATAGGACCAATTGATTGGGGCCGTCTGTTTGCTTCTGCGGCTCGCTCCACACTACATAAATTATAGGGAAAATTACATTCAACTACTTTGTATTTAGGCCTAATTACAACGTAGTCCATGATTATTTAAAAATTACATTTTAATTCCTAACTTTTGTTAATATTTGTAATTAGGCATAATTTTTGTAAACTTTTAGGGATGATTTTGCATTTTTGGTCATATATTAAATGTAATACTCATAAAAGCATTCGAAATATAAGTGTACTTTTACAAATTTCATTCGTGGATTTCATGAAAACAAGATATATAGGGACTATATTGTAATATTCAAAAAAATATGGACCGACTAGTAATTATGCCTAAATATAGGGTAGTTGGATGTAATTTTTCCAAAATTATAATTATTCTCGTTAATAATCAAATCAAAGGAAGATTAATTATATTGGAAGTTATTTTGTAAACTAAAAAGATTATTTATATAATGACCCCATAAAAATATAGAAAACTACAAATTACTTCTACATTAATAAGCCTCATAAATGTACAAATTATATAACATACGGAATGAAAAAAAAAATTGTCAAATAATACTTGACCAAATATTTTAAAATAGGGAAAATTGTTGGATCCATTTACTAAAATAGTCAAATGTTGCAATTCCTGAAAATGTTTTTGAGTCGTGGCAAAAGTGGGTTTTCAAATTTTGAATTCATGAAACTAATATTAAAAATATATTCGTGATTGCCATATTAACAAATTCGGCGAGGAAAGAAGGATTCCGGTGATCCATTGCCCCATAACATCACGAATTCAAAAATTAAAGATCCAATTTTGTCAAATTCCAAAAATATATCCAGAAATTACAAGTTGAAGTATTCTAGTGGATGGATTCAAAAAAATTTCCTTTAAAATATGCATGTAATTTGTCTATTTTACCTTGATAATAATTAATTAAAGTTAATTTTTAAATGATTAATTTTGTTACAAACCCTCATGATCCACCTTCCCTACCAATATAATCTATTTTTTTATTTTTTTTTACACACGCACACTCAAGCGGGTATTCGAACTCGGGTCTCGTCAATGAAACCATTAACCACTTGGACCAACCCCTGTTGTCTATATAATTTATTTTTAAATGTTGTTTACTTGTGTTTTTTTAAATTCTTTTTTGTCCTACTTGTCTATTTTATCATTCATTCTTCTAATTATCAAATTTAAAAAATACCCTTATGACTCAGTCTTTGGTAAATTGGGAGGGTAAATATTGGGACAAAAACGCTATTCAAGAGCTTACCAACAAAATCTTGGATTATATAGCAACTTTTAATGCATAGATACTCTAAAAAATGGTTCCGTGTAGTGGATTAGACACGGAGGACAATTTTATAATTATATAAAATTTGTTATTTTTTTATAAATATTTTTAAATTATTTAGGAAAGAAACAAATATAACAAATTTATTTGATTTTTTTACTATTACGTTATTTTATTAATAGTTTGTGTTAAATAGATTGTACTTATAAAATATATTTATTTATATATAAAATATACTTATTTATATATAATATAATCGTGTCCGAGCCATTTTGTGTACAAAGATATTAAAAAAATTTGTATCACCGTATGTATATCGTATTGTATCTATATCACCATATTCTTATCTATGCATCATAAATAACAATTTTTTCCTAAAAATGGCTGTATAACATTGTATTTTTTTTTAGATTATCTAAGGTCTATCCATTAATTTAGAACCTTATAAATATAATGAGGTAGACATCAATTAAATAACTAACACCCTCTTTTCCCAATGTAAACTATAGCTAAACATATTGAGCACCGGAATGTACAGAAAATGAAGCTAATTAATTGACGAACAGTTTAGGACACTCATCTATAACCAACCAAAAACTAAGCTTACAATAATAAACTCATGATCCAAAGATGAAGCAAAAACACGAACACCAAAATGCCCCACAAAATAAAAATCCAAACAACGGCGAGCAGGGCTACATATTCCCCGATCACCTCATACTATATATCCGACATTAAATGATCATCTACTGGCCCCATAGACGGGCGCTCCCCCGGGTTTTGAGACTAGTATTGTGTTTATTACTGTAAATGATCCGCTCGTTGGAAGTGTCCTCAGAACCATTGTCAATTGACCGTGTTAATGTAATATGAATAATGACGAGCTTTTCCAGTCGGCATCTGTCAATCTGTAACGAAAGCATACCGTAAATTCCATGCGGTTAAGAGCTGGCCGCCAGCAGCCACGGATAAACCTCGCAACCGTGAAGTCCCTCGACGGGATATTAAATTAACGATAAATGGAAACAATCTACTTTAATATCATAATATTAATTTAACTATTAATCAATATCATTTCTAGTGTAGTGATGGGAAACAATCTACTGGATATTAATTTAACTATAAATGGAAACAATCCACTTTGATTAAGTGGGGATCGACTGCACTGATTGAGACGTACTTGATTTTTGTAGTGAAGTAAAAAAAGAAGTCTTCATTCAATTTTGGAAGCTTGCAACAAGACATTTAAGTTATACTTCATAATATGAACAATCAGAACTTTGTACTATATAGGAAAAGAAAGTACGTAATTGCATTCATAGCCTGAGACGATTTTGTGCAGCAACTGTTTTGGTGGTTGAAATACGTATGTAACCATATTTATCACCGTATAGTTCATCTAGGATACATGAAAATCAGATGGGTTTTTCTTTCTGCATGAGCACTCTTTATTAGTTTGGTATTTTAGAGATTTAATTTTGCCCAACTTAAGCTGAAAATAAGCTAAAAGCATAGAATAGTAAAGGATCATATTAACAACACTTGTCTGCTTCAATGACTGTCCTACAGTATACATCCCAAGGAGTAAAATTTCAAAGAAGTATTTCTATCCAGCATTAGGTACAGTATCGTGCAAAATTTCCAGCCATATGGAGACCTTAACGCATAACACGTTTGTCGTTCAAGACTAAGTAAATGCTTCGCGCTGCTTCACAGGTAGATCCAAGTCGGGTTCTACCGCGGAAAGGGGAGTGAAGTATTCATCAACCATATCTTCAGATACATGTTCCAAGCTTGGAGGATCCCACTGCAATATTTTCATCAAATGAGAGACAGAGAGCGAGAGAGGGAAGATAAAATGATCCTAAAATTCAAGGGTTTACCTTTGGTTTGCAATCTTTATCGATCAGCTTTGCCCGTACACCCTGGACAATGAAGAACATGGGTTTTTACGTAATGATGGAGAATGTTTTTACCTCATGAAACTGAAATTCAGAAACCTTTTACCTCGCAAAAGTCACCATTTATCTGACCAGAGACTGCTTGTAATGTCATTCTATACTCACGAATAAGGCACTGGTCAAGAGTTTGAAACCTACCTTCTCGTATCTAGACAGGAAAGAACGCAAAAGTTAAGCTATGAATGACGGGAAATATTTTGTGATATGAATTTTTAACAGGACTTACAGATCTTAAGGAAACCTTCAAGCTCAATGGAGCAGCTTCTTTCAGTTTCTTCAAGGCTGATACACACCAGGCATCATTTGTTTTAGCAGCCTCATTTTCCTGAGAAAGTTCATAATTTTTAGCATGATTCAAGGAAAAGATCATCTGAAAACAGTTTAAAAACTGCAAATTCTGACATAAACATGAACTTTTAGCAGAAAGGGTTAAAAAATGCTTAGGCAAGCGTCAATCGGAGCTTTTATATTTCTCTGTTGAGCAGATTTACTTCAGTCCATGAAGAAAATATCCCTTCATCAAATAAATTTCACAATACTCATTTCCGGATTTTCTTTTGATAATGATATTTTGAGATATGTGATTGGTAATATTTTTTTAAAGCTTTGAACTGTAAATAAGTGTGATATGCTTACCAAAGAGTCAATAATTTCTTCAACCGTGTCAAGTCTGAAACATTTGTCAACCGTTTCAATCCTAACCAAAGAGAACAAACAATTAGTTCAGATTATCACCAAATCGAAGCTGATCATACTGCTTAAAGAAATGACTGCAATTGATTTCAGAAGACGTTCTGGAATACTAACAACCTAAAAGGTCCACCTGTGAATTACACTAGTTTGATCTAGATGGGCGGTATCTCCGTGCTTTCCTAGTGAAGTTTCAACGACAGAAGGATCATCTGTTACTAAGTTTCCAAGTTGTTCTTCAATCAAAGGAAGTTTCTGCATGGATGACAAAAGACACATTGAAATCACAAAATAAATATTATGGGAAAGAATATAATGATCTGAAAAATGGTTTGCAAGGAGGACCGTGATTGGAGAAAAGTGAGTCGCGAGCCCACATGATAGCATTTCAGCCCCATTGAGTTTATCTCCTGTGAGAGCCAGGTACTCCCCTAGAAACAGAAAAATGAGATAATCAAAGCACAAGCTAAGAGTTAGCTTAATTTAGCAACAATCAGTATCCACTACTATACTTTTGATTGATTGTATGAATGCAAAGAATTTCTATTACTTTAACAACTAGCTTACCAAAGACTATATGGCTCAACAGTTATAAACTAGCAATATAGGAAGCGAAAGACAAACAAAATGTAGCTAATACTTACCCAAGTAGCCAGGAAGATGGGAGAGGTAAAAGGAGGCTCCTGCATCTGGATGGAAGCCAATTAATGTCTCCGGCGTGGCAAATATCTGCAGCAATTTTAATTAGTCCAGCTCGCATTTCAAGAAAGTTTCTGATTTTTTGAGCTAAAATTGGTTGTGCTAAAACATGTGTGAATTCACATGTAACACCATCGTGCTTTTCGAAACAAAAAGGAAATATCCAAGCTACATGACAATCAGCATAGTATACGAGTTGAATGGTTTTCATAAATATTTGGGTAAATAACGCATGGAGTAGCAGACTATGTAGAAGAATGGCAATGATGAAATGAAATCAGAAATATCAAATATATATGTCCATATCATACAGTTTTATCAGTTGCAACTCGGAATGTGCCAGGGATTGAAATTCCAGCTCCACCACCCATAGTAATCCCATTTAAGAGGGCCACCTGCAGGGAGTATAAAAATTGTTGAAAAGCAGCTCAAGTAAAATTATAAATGAAATTAATTAACTGGTCAAAAAGGTAACGACGAAAAAAGCACCAATCTAAACTAGTGACCAGTGAAAAAACGAGTATTTCAAAACTATAGGCGTTTTTTCAATTTTTATTTTCCTTTTCCTTTCTTTGATCTAAATGTTAAGAAACAAGAATGGCATCTTCTATATTCCCAAAGGAAGATTGAAAGCAAGATATACACAAGACAATGACAAGTTTGCAAATGAAAGAGGCTCACATGTGGCTTTAAATAAGTACCGAGAAAGTATATAAAACTATAAATTGTCCAGAAGAATTGTTTGCCCTCTTCTAGATTCCCTGCATGAATTGAAACATAAATCTATAACCATTTTCACCATAAAAATAGAAAGAATAAGCACAAACATAACAACAGTAATGAATTGCAACATTGTAATAACTATGTAAAATGTGTGTCAAGCATTCCTACAAATACAGAGGGGGAAAAAAAGCATAAATAATATCTAATTGTACCCTTTTTTATCGAATTATAGATAGACACAATATCTCCGCCAGCTGCAAATGCCCTGCCTCCTCCCTTCAAGAATTTCGGACCAAATTGAGATAATTTGCTAGTATGGAACAAACATAAAACCCAGAAATATATAGAAGTTTTGGGGACATGCGAGAGAGAGAGAGAGAGAGAGATATGAGACGTCGGTGATGAGTACCTTCAAAACTACAAATCCAATATCAGGGTCATCTTCCCAATTTTTGTACAACCCCTGAAGCCTTGCAACCTATACGGCAAGTTCGATATCAGGGCCGTGATTAGCAGTGAGAACTAAATACATACGCCAAATCAACAAAGCAATTCAGACAAAAAGTTTTATGTAGAATAAAGCAACTTAACAAAGCACATCACATGTAGCTGGTTATTATGCAATACAGAACTTAGCAATAAATTTAGCCAGTGACCACGCTTGGTGGTTAAAATTGAGAGCTGAAAATAACAAAAGAACCTCTAATTTGATTTAACTTTCAAGATACACAAATTCAACCAAGACTACTGGCCAGACAACCCAAAATTTTCTGGGTGATCCAAGCAACTGGGAAATTGAACTGCCCACAATTAAAAACCCCACAAATTCACAATTGGGTCATTCCAAACTTGGATTCAAAACCAACATGCAATCTTTCTTGCATATTCTCACGCAAGCATTTCAACAAACACCAAAGCCGCATCCACCCCAAATCAGTAAATTTCAGTATTTCACTCATAGCCAATTCAAAACCAGAAACAACTTTAAACTACACGAATAATGAATTCACACAAAACAAACAATTCGCAAAACACAACCACTCATAAAACGCAACGCCTTGTAAACATGGCTACAAAAGTACACATTAAAACTAACCATAGAGGTGTTAAGAGCATTAAGCGAAGAGGGCCGGTTAAGAATTGCTGTTCTCGAACTAGCTCCGCCCTCAACTACTACCTGGACGTTAACCCCACGGTAAAGATCATTTCATTTTGTGATAAAATCGAACCAAGAAAAACAAGAAAATGATCAACGGGAAGTAGAAGAAAAGTGCGAGAACTGACTAAATTGTCAGAATCATCAAGAACGCGAGCGCTGGTGAGAGAGGTGAGGCTCCTGAAGCCATTAATGGAGCTCTTGAGAGAGAAAACGCGCCGGAGAAGCAATGCAGATTTCTGGGTTACCATCCTTGTTTCTTTCCACTGAATTTCACTCTCTACCTCAGAAGTAGAATGGCTTGATTGGAAGCTCCATTACGTATATCGGGTATGATTCTTGGATATTAGGAGGAATTTTAAATACAAAATAAAAATAATTACGTCTTAACCTCTTATAAATTGCCCCTATATTTATCCCTAATTATAATATAATTCATCTAAATTAAAAAATTATATTTTAATCTTTAATTTTATTTTAAACCGTCTTGTGGTGCTTGAAATTCTAATTATGTCATTTCACAATTATCTCTAATTTATTATTAAATCTATAATTTGTATAGATCGTTTTGTCTATATTTATAAATTTTAGGAATGATATTTTATTGTGTTCATATATTTAATGCCGTATTCATATAACTGTCATGATTATAAGTATACTTTTATAAATTTTGTTAGGAAACTCAGACCAAATAAAATTTATAAAGACTAAAATGTAATTTTGCAATTTAAATGGATTGCGTTGTAAAATGACCTAAATCATAATAGTTAGATAAATAACTCTAATTAAAAAAAATAATGTGATATAATATCTTGTTCCCTAAGAAAATTATATATAAAAAAACTTAAGAAATATTACTATAATAATAAAATGATTATTACATGTGATATAATATAGTCATTTGTTGTGCACGAACATGCTATGCAAATAAATTTTATTATTAAATGATCGTGTCTGATCTTTTACTATATTTTACAAGAAAAGTACTTAATTAGGATACGTTTGAAGTGTAGGATTAGGCATCAAGAAAAATTTATTAATTTTGTATTCGGTAGGTCTATCCCACTTAGGAAACATTTCTTAATCTGTATTTGTCCAAGCTCTAAACTAATTTGGAATGAGGGATTTAAAATGAAGTGCATATAGCATGCTTTAAATACATGAAAGAAAAAATTACATTCAAGTACTCTGAAGTTTTTTCTAATTACAAATCAGTTTCTCTTCTTTTGATAATTACATATTAATCCCTAAAAATATTGTTTCAATTACAAATCAGTCCTTCTGTAGGTGTTAATATGTAATTAAAACAGTATTTTTAGGGATTAATATGTAATTATCGAAAGAAGAGGGATTTATTTGTAATTAGGGCAAAATTCATGGTCTATGAGCATGGACACGGACACGACACGACACGAATTTTTTTTTTTAATTTTCCACGTGAGGAGTGTCGGACACGGTGTCCGACACGCGTGTTCGATACGATACGATACGACACGACAAAATGATATTTTTAGAAGTGTCGGTGCATTAGAGCTCATGGTACTTGAATGTAATTTGCCAAAATACCCTTAAATGAAACACAATATTTAATTGCATAGTTAGGCAACTTAGGCTTAGGCCAAGTGAGAGAGCTAAGCTACCCCTCCAAAATTTCTCTCGCTTTGACAAATTCCGTTGAAGTCCTACAATCTACTAGGGAATTATCCCGGGTAGGGTGTATTTTTAATGAAATCGAGTTTGAAAAAGGATGATTTTATTATTGAAAAAAAAATAAAAAAATTATTTGATGAACCCACTTTATAAACACACGATATATCCTAAAAATAAAATATTTTTTGAAAGTTCACCAACTTTTAAATAGGTGTGAAAAGGCACACCAAACAGATAAACCCCCCCTGATTTTTCAATACCTATGCGTGAATTATTGTTATTTTAAATATATACGCACGAATTATATGACATTAATTATATGCATATAGAAAAAGATTTTAGTTAACCAAACGAAAATTTGGTCTTATAATATATTTTGAGTAAGCTATTTTATGAGATTTTACTCTTGATGATATTATATATTACTAAATAATTTTAAATTTACATATAAACATATATACTAGTTATTTGCATTTAATATTTATAAATCGTTATTTTAACTTTAAATTACTGGATCCTTTTTGAATTGCAATTCAATTAGATAATATGATTTGGGTCAAAATTTATGTACACCTGAATTAGTTTAGGTTTGATCTAAATATTTTCAAATTTCGTTATTTAAATTGAATCGACTCTGAACCTAACTCGTTATCATCCTTAAAGTTTCTAAAAGGAGAATTTGTTGTAGACATAAAAATATCCCTAAAAATAAAACAGCCACCAGTGACCGGTCTTTAGTTAGGTTAATTAATGTCTTACATAAATGTTGTCACCATATTTAAGTAAAGTAATGACGGTAGTTTATTGCAAGCTAACTGGATTAAGTTCGTTTTTCAAAATTTCTAGCCCAAAAAGTGCCAATCAACTTTTGGACGAGCCGGGCACCGGCTCGGCTCGGCTTGCCAGAATTCTAGCTCAATAGATGGAAACTGGAAAGTTTTCTCTTGAATTCGAATTCTAAATATTTGTGTTGATTGCTCGGCTCACTTGATTCTCAATCAAATTCAAATTTATTTTTTATTTGTATCTCAAAAAAACAAAAAGGAAAATATATACATATTGTATATAGTTATATATGTATTACATGTTGGATAAGGAAAACACATAATAGAAAAAGTATAAATTTAAAATTTATCCTAAAAGGATAGTTAGTTCCTAAACTTTTAGGATGAATTCAAGAAACTTACAATAGTCGAAGTTTTTTTGAAGTGTTTGATTCGTCTATCAAACACCTTCACGCAAATTATTCCTCGAACTCCTTCACGCAAAATTGTCTCTCGAACTTCTAAAATGTATTCACTTATATTTTGATTAGAATTTTTTGTGAAAGCTTTCTTTTGATTTTTTTTTCAAAGTAATTAATGCTTCAACAACCAAAAAAGTCCGAACCATATATTTATAGTGTATGTATTTCGAACCCCTACTAGTTTCCTAAGCCTAATTGATTTTAATTTGTTTCGCAACAATTCACTAATTAAATAATATTTTTAGACGAATAAGATCTTTTATCTTATTAAAAGATACTCAAAGAAATCATACTTTAAACCTTTTAGAGCTTATCTATTTAATTTAACTAATTTAAAATTAAATAATCATTGATACAATAAATATCAATTTTAATTAAATATTTATTAGATTAATTATTTTAAATTGAGCCTGACAATTAATTTTTGACATGTTTGTCGACAAAAAAGGTCCAATAGATTATATTCGACTATAAATATTCGTTATCCAAAATAAATAAATGATATGGAATTAATAAATTCGATCAATTGAAAATTTTAATATTTTATTTGATTAATTATTTTTTATATTATGATATGTTTGATTATTAAAGGTAATAATAATTTCAATATCTTTTGAAATCGTGTAATAACTTAAATATAATAATAGAGATTTATCCCATATTATCCGTATAATAATTGTTACATACTGATTATCATATGGGTATATAATTATTATATACGTAAATATTATTCATAATAATGAAACGTAAAACCAATTCTCTTTCATTTTAATTGAATATAGGATTCGGGTTCGAATTCAAGTTCGAGTTTGAGAGCTAATTTGGATATTTCGAATCCGACCCGTTGGCGGCCCTAAATTCATACCCATTAGATAAAGTCTATAAACTCTAAAGCCCAATATTGCAAAACCCAATTCTCCAATTAACTGTGATACAATTTTCTGCCAGAGAACGCTAATCCTCAACTCCGCCACCGGTCACCGCCGCTGCCGCCATTCACTGAATTTGCCGGCGCCGCCTCAAAACCAAAATATCATCAGCTCCGCCGCGAAATTACCGGTATTCTCTTGCTTTACTTTTCCTTATCTTTCTGCTTTTCATTTTTCCTGCATAATTGAGCTCGTTGTTGTCTGCCACTGATCTGAAGAATCTCCCTTTTGAATTGGTGTTGTTATTTTTTTATTGAATGCGTCTGCATCTTACGGAAGTGGAACTGACAAAAGGCTTTCATTGCGAGTTCTATTTTTCTCGGATTATATTAGTGTTATTTAATAAAATTTAAACGATGAGGAATCTAGTAAATTACAAGGAATGAATTATACTCATTTAGGTATGCAAATACGACTCGTAGCTAATTAGCTATACATTTCATTATTCAGTAAGGACAGAACGCTTTCGTATGAGATTCTATAAGTCAGTTTAAGGCCACCATAACTATTTCATATGTAATTTTGGGTGTAGAGTCTTTTCTATTTTCTGCTGAAATATTTCAAATTTGTGACTTTGATTGTGTACACAAGAGCACAAAATTGAAATATAGGTTTCTATTCTACACTGCATCTTATACGGTGCGTGTATTGTCGAATGAAGCTAACCTAATCGTCAACTCACAAAGGTTTCCTATGCGTATACGTGGAGTTGAAATAGAATTGTCATCTATAGTTAGTTTAGTACAAACAACCTGAAGAAAAAAGCCACTACTTGAGTCTATATTCTTTCCAATATATGTTTCGGAATTCGCAGTCCTGTTACTAGTTATAATTAATAGTTGTCAATCTAACAAATGAAGATAATGTCTTAATACATTGAAAATTTTGGTTGATGCTTACCCTTCCTTGTCATGAACCTGGAACTTTTCTGGATAGACATGTGAAGTTGTAGTCAGCTGCTGCACCAGGTTCAAGTGCAGCTCATATTGACAAGAACAAGAAGCATCAGTCTGTGGCAATCATGAATTTTCAGATGATGCAAATTTGGGGGTGTTCTATGTGTCTTGGATTTTATGTTCTAATATTTTCGAGGATTTTTCTTTCCAAATCTATTTTGCAACTATAAACAAGGCTTGTGTTTGATGTGCTTAGTTGACAAATCATGTTAAGTTTTTCTTATCAAACATTTTCGGTGTCTTTAATTATCTCTTGTTATCAGGATTCGATGGACGAAGCAATGAAGCAGTTCCAGCAAGGGCTGATCGAGATTGAAATAGAAGCTGAAAATCTCTTATTAGCGCGGCATGAGGTAATTGAAACTAATTTTGTATGTTGGATTGCATTTACAGTCTTCATCATATCAGGGTTTGATATTCTTTCCCTTTTGACTGCCCCTGCAGTTGGTTGAAGTTGATCGAGTGAGGAATGGAAACAGGGAAGCTCTAACTGCCCTGAGAAAGAGAGCTAGAACAACCAAAACAAGTGTTCCTTCACCTTTTGAGTCAATAATGAAGGATATTGATTCAAGGCCTCTGGTGAAAGAGGTTTGTTCCACTTGTGGTGATCATGATTCGAGGGAGAAGACGTTATTGATGTTTCCTGGAACTGATGTGTTTGCCACCGTGCCGTTTCATGCTGCTCATACTATTTTAGAAAAAGGTAGTTGTCTCGCTTTTCCAAAAAATTATTTCCATATTATAACCGGCGCAATAATAGTTTGGTTAAATATTTTGATGTAATTTCATTGATGGACCAAGTTTAAGAGTTGACTCCATGTAAATTTATGCCCGCAAACTCTGGTGGACAACTAATATCTTTTGCATCGGTGTCTTATCTTTGAATTCCTCTGATGCAGCTTTTTTCTTTTCTTAATATTCTTGTACTTGCAAGTACAACTATTTTAAAAGTACCGAAACTTTAGCATAGTTTTAATCCTTGAAAACATGAGCTATTATATGCATATTTATTACTTAGATATCAAATATATTTCACCTTCTCTTTTCTTTCAGCCGGAATGTGAAAATTAAACATTGGTTTTCCGCTAATTCTGTACATATTTGTGCTGTACAATTTTTGGAAGCCTTTGATCTTGGTGGCCTGGTTTGTTTCTGCATAAGAAATCAATAAAAACTGGAATGAGGGGATGATAATGACACTAAAATTTTTTGGTTGAGGAACAAAATAATATTTTAAATCCTCACACTCTTGCTATTAAGGTGAAAATGGGGAAGGAATATGTTCATTACATTTAATTTACTATTGAAAATATGCGAAATCGATATCTCTTAGTAATTTCAACCCCAGGGGATTAATGACCAGTTTGCTTACGGATGATCTTAAATTTTGTGCAGATCAAGCTCGCCTGGATTTTGAATCTAAGAAACTCCAAAGCTTTGTAAAAGAGAAATCTTTGTGGATTTCAGAACAAGGTGCCCTAGCTGACAAGATCAGTCCCGGCGTGCTAAGATCTATGGTGACATTAACCGATAAACCGAAGTAAGTTCCTTCCTGCTGAATGACATCTTTTATCTGATTCTTTGACTTTTTTTATGAATAAAGTTACCTTCCTACTTGTTTGTTGTTCGTTTTCTTTCAGGACTGCGGAGAAAGATTAATCCACTGCAGAAGAAATGATGTATGTGTTACAACTTCCTCATCTTCTTGTTTCACTACATGTGCACTGCCTTTTCAATTTAAGTTATGGTTATAATTCGTGTCATCGTAATGTTGTCCAGCAAATTGCATTTTCAATCAGTGAGCTTTATTGAAAAAGATTGTCATGGTGCGTGTGAAGTTAAAACTCTTTTGGTGGACATGTTAGCCGAAAAGCTTTTTAGGACAGTGAAAATACAAAATAGAACAGATGATGATGGACAAGAAACGAAGTAGAAACAACAGACTTATGGGTCCCAAAGAAGTTTCACTTGCATTTCTATTGTGCTTTTGCTACATGAAATCATCCTCACACATTCCCATCAACATCTTCCTCGTATTATCGTTGTCTTCACTTCAAATAATTTCAATTCTCTCAGCATTTCACGGTCGAATGGTTTAGATTGTGTCGTATCTTCAAATTGCTTTCAAGAAAACACAGAACATATATAATTGTGACATAAATCAAACTTTAAACTATTCGGTGCATATGTAGAGTCAGGTAACGATACACATGTCGAGACATATGGGCGCGCGAGTGCGTGTGAATGGAGCTGGGAGGCAGGGGCCTGATTGATTCTCAAAATCCCAAGCTAAATCAACGTATTTTGGTACATGTAATATTATTGGTGTTATTTTCATGATTAGGGTAGTAGAGATGTTGACAGGGAGAAAGGAAATAGTTGTTTGCTTAGCACAATTTGATGTTTAATTATTGGTAACAAGGAATCTGAGTGTCGTGCAATAATGAAAGCAGGACTCACTCAAGTGGTTTGGCAGGAGTTTTATGTTTTATTGTGGTTCCACTTTTTTAGGGTATAACATTAACAGGACCACTTTACAGACTCATCAACAACAATGTAGAGTTTGCCAACTGTCCAAATACTCTAAACTTTCTTTCTATTTTGTATTTTATTAAATTGGGTGCCATCATTCATTTATGCCGTCATGGGCGGATTAGTTTTTTCGGGAATAATATTAATTTTTTTTTTATAGATCAGGGTATTCATCGTTTATTGCAGTGTTTAGTTTTCTCGTTGAATTGTATTTGTCTCATGTGCCACACTGTTTAGTCTTATTTTATTTGATATCAAATTTCATACATTGCAAATCGTGAGATTTTATAATGGCTCAATTTGAGAAATTACAGAAACTTCGCCTCATGAGAGTCATGAAGAAAATAGGGTGTTCAACAAAAATTAAGACAAAATCATCAAACTCAATAGATCTATGTGTCATGTAAACGTTCTTGAGATAAGGGACGTTTTTGTAATTTCATAAAGCCTCATTAAACATATATATATATATATATAAATCCCTCTTGCCCTAGACTGCGTAAGAATGAACTACCTAGAGCTGGCTAGTCAGATATAGGCTGATGACTTGTATGGAAAACATTAGGATTTGAAGTTGGAAAGCAGATCAATTTATAAGCTAAAAAAAGGGCACAAGAATCTTATTTTAGGAGGGTTGGGGGCCTATTTCTGCAGGTAATATTGTGCATTTTGCAAACTATTTTCAACATCAATGGTCATTCAAGATTCAAGACCTATATATGTATGTTTCTTGTACGCCTTTAATTCTGCATCTAATTGTTCTTCAATCTTGACTTCCAATCAAATCGTATGGTATACAAATTTTAAATTTTTTGGGGATTGTTATGTTGATATGTCCCGGATATGGAATAATCATGCAAACTTTTCACGAGGTTAGAGAAACTACAACTTTCTCTTGAATGCTTTAAGATTTGGTTTACTGTGCGGTATTTTAATTGTGACTTGTACACCCAAAAAAAATAAATACTCAAATTTTTTTTCTAAATACACGCACGTCTAATTGACTAAAGAGATTTAAATCCGGAACATTGCCTTCGAGAAACGATCATCGAACCATTTGGACCAACCCCTATTAGCTAACTGTGAATTCAATTGAATATAAGTGTGGGAGCGAAATAAAGTTTTCTTAAAACATTAGGCATGAAATCATTAAAATTTTAATTATTATTTTCTAAGATTTATAGATTTGGATGGAGCTTAAATTTATTGATACGAGAATGTTTTGGTAGTATTCAAATTTTAAGGGAGGTTTGTGTAACTATGTCAATCTCAGACCGGTAAAAAGATGTTTTGGAAGAAACAATTTATTTGTAAATTGTTTGGTAATTTTTAAGCAATTAAAAATAGTTTATGTGCTTTTAAGTTGACAGAAGTAAAATTAAAATCGTTTGTGATGATTTTTGTTTCATCCAAATAATTTCCTTGAAACCCTTATTTTGCGCTGTTTTTAAAATTTTCATTTTTACCTTTTAAACATTTTCGATTTTACTGTTCCCAATTTTTTCTTTGTCCCTATTAGCAAAAGTTCTTACAACGCGGCTCAAAAGATGTTGCGAATTGTTGAAATTAAGCAAAATTACAAAACGCCCACTTTTTTACGACGTAGGCTATAACTATTTTTTCCAATTTCTTTTTTAAAAAATATTATTGTTGCTTCCCCATTATTTTCAACAAAAATTCGAACTTGTGACCTATATATTCATGTAGGTACATATACTTAGCACTAAGTTATCTGTTTGTCTCAAACGAGTCAAGCTAATTTTTTTTTCCAGGTTAGTGTGAGCTAACAAACCATATCTTCATACATGATGTCCAACAAAGATTAGAGCTGCTTCCCTAAAAAATTAGTGTATTTCCAAAACAATACACCATAAATTTCATCTGCGTATATAACTTGTTTCTGAGACATTAAATTATTAATTTAGATTTAAAAACAAAGAAGATTATAACTAATTTCGGCCCCCTTAAACCATCAAATTTTTTTTCAAAATCATCATCTTCCTCTTTAAAAATTCTGATTCCGTCTCTGATGACACAAATCGTTGGATCCACCTCATTCATCACAACCACTCTCCAGCACAAATCGACCGATAATTAAATGTGTTCAGCAACTCTGAATAGATGTGCCCCCCCAGAGGTTAAATATTTTTCCGAAAATGTGCAAAAGGATTTTGGCCTAATTTAGAGGTATTGCAGAGAGGACTAAGACTGTTCATGGGAAATGCATGTGGGTAATAGAGATGAGAAAAAGGGTTAATTATTGAACAAAGTCTGAGGAGCCATGATTGTGCTGAAACTAATAAGTAAGGACTATCAACATGTGCAACCAGTTGCTTTCAACTGACATTTTCCTCCGTAAACTCTTATGCTTTCTTTCTTGTGTCTTTTGTTTGCATTTGTCATTCTTCATTTTCAACAAATACTCAAATAGTAATGCTATTGCCTGCACACACCCAACCTATTTTATTCTTCCTACCCACCTTATTTATTTGGAGGAGCAGCATCTCTAGTAGTTTATTAATTTGGATCGACTAGGGTTCTTGTTTTCGTAGGAGGATCGTCGCTGGTTTCACCATTAATTATCATATATGAGATTCGAACTCGTAACCTATTATTTGACGGGTGTAGATGAAGATCGATTGTACTTTGTATGCTTAATTTTGGATTCGTTTGTCAAATTTTTCTAAATTTTGAAATCAGGTTTGGACTATAAATTGAAATGTTCGATAGAGTCATTTATTATTTACTCAATTCCAAATAAATTTTGTGTCAGGTTTTTTTGGGATGGGAATTTTCCGTTGTTTTGGCTTATTCCGATGGAATGCCTACCCAACGTACTGTCGGAATTTCGGCAAAAATTTGTGGTGATGGATTAAAAAACATGAAAAGAATTAATATATTCCTCCATTGGGATGGAATCAATTAAGAGTGGGAACTTGTCACCTAATCTCCTCGATGCATTACATTGCAAAGGAGATGGATGGTTTTTGTGATAGGTCATTTGAATAGATTGTTTCCTAACAAGGTTTCATTAGCCACTTTATCTTAGTAGAAAATTAAATTAATGATGCGACTTCCCACAAAGATACAATGAAACAAGATCTCAAAACACCAATTCTATTCAGTCTATGATGCACGTCAACAACCTGACACGATATGAATTTGTTTTTCAATTGATTTCTAACGTGGAGAGTATCACTGATATAAGTATCGAATACAACATAATAAAATAATATTTTTAAAAACATTCATACATTAAAATTCATGATCAAATAGTATGAAGAACCACGAAGTATTTAGACATGCACACACAAAAAAAATAAAAAAATAGTAATAATGGAATCTATGATGCACGTACTTAAAAATTAAGTTTTCTTATCTCAAAATTACACGACATCATTTATATCTTAATTAAAATAAGGGGAAATTACATTCAACTACCCTCACAATAGGCGAATTACAAATCAGGACGTCTAATTTGAAAAATTACATATTAGTCCCTAACATTTATGTTCCGTTTGAGGCCCCTCTATTCCGTTAGGGTTTCGTCAAATTTGACCGTTATGATGACCAAAATATCCTCGGGGGGTGGGTTATTTTGTAATATACATGAAAATGTCCATAATAATCCTTAAAATTTATAAATATTAACAAATCGATCCCGTAACATTCAATATATAACAAAATAGTCTCTGGGGTCAAATTTTTTAACAAAACGAATCATCGCTTTTATGTATATTACAAAACAATCCCGAGGGTATTTTGGTCACCACAGGGGTCAAATTTGACGGAACCCTAACGGAATAGAGGGACCTCAAACGGAACATAAAGGTTAGGGACTAATATATAATTTTTCAAACTAAAGGTTCTGATTTGTAATTTCGTCTATCGTGAGGGTAGTAGAATGTAATTTGCCCTTAAAATAAAGGCCCTAGCTACACTACACCCACCTCCAACAATTTGAAAATCTCAAGCAAAAAAAACAACAAAATAAAAAGGTATATTTATCATCCAATAACCACCTAGTGTTATGCTTATGTTTCTTAATTATTTTAATTTTTAATTTTTGTTAGGAAAATATTTTGAATCAAAATGAATGCAAGTTAATGAAGTGGGTCCAT
>JBBMKE010000011.1:2411436-2422815 GCA_037834125.1 Lippia alba | reverse complement strand
TATGATGAAGAGTTGCTCCTTCTCCGTGGTCCAGAGCATCCGCCATGTCGCTGACAAGGATTCGTCCGTAGTGACTGTTCCGCGGCCGATTGCGGCCAAGGAATCAATGGCGTCGACGATTTGGGAATGCTTTTGGGGATCGGATTGCGTTTTAACGCCGCGGTCTTGGTCGGAGATGAGGCGGAGCAGGTGGCGCTTGGCGGCGACGGAGGGAGACTGCGATTGGTCTGTGAGGGAGGAGCGTGTGACCGTAGCAAACCTCCGCCGTGGGAGTGGGGATTTTGGTGTGGCGGGAAATGAAAGGCAGCTGGTAGCCATGTGTAATTCGATCATCTCCTCCGCAGGATTTTTTTTATTTCATTTTTGGAATCGAAATACTAAATTCCCACATTATCCCCTATATTTTATTTCTTTCTAGCCTTTTTTCCCCATTTTGAATTTTTTTTTTATAGTATCAACTTTATTTCAAATTCAAAATAAATATCCAGTAATAAAACTCATGTTTTTAGTTACTCATATGCAATCCTTAGTGTATGGTATAATATACAATCATTAATTACATATAAAATACAAACATCTTACTATATTATGTGGACTAAATCATACCGCAAAATTCAAGTTTTTAATTTTTATTATTTTCAATTTATTTATTATTAGTTGATAGACTTTATTTTGTATATTCCTAGCAAGTAATTTGGTATCCAATAAACTCATATATAATATCAAATTCCAATAATCCCCTACAAATCCATAGTATAAATACCGTCAAAATTACAATAATATGCTTTCAGTAGAATGGTACCTTCCGGTTTTAACCGCTACCTAAGTTATGCAATTTATATGTCACATGCACAAATGGAATGTTTCACCTTAAATTTGGCACTTTTGATGTGACAGAGCCGTCGGTAACAATATATTACAAAGAGCTTTAACAACATGTCGGGGTTGATTATGTGTCATGTCTTATTCTTGAATATTTTCAAGGGCCACATAAGGATATTCAATTAGATGGGATCTCTAAAGACGCAATGGTAATGTCTCATCATAAAACAAACCCTATTTAGAGTATAACTTTTACTTTTATTCGCAGCTTCAACACCTAACATGTAAGTGTCAGATAATAAACACAGAACTAAGTACCAATTTCAAATTAGGTGCAACCTATACATCTGACAAGTTGTTTATATCACATTGAACCTCCGCATGGGATCTCCACTTGGTAGGTTGGATTCCTACTGAAGATGTATCACGACATGGGTTTTAGTCTCATCCTCAACCTGGATTTTCGAACCAAAAAATAACTCAAGCCCACTACAAGAAATTTTGTATATTTCGACTGAAAGCTCCATCGGAATTCCTTCGGAATTTGATAAAAAATAAAAATGATATTAATTAATTCTGACGGGATATCCCTCGGCAGCCAGTCGGAATTTGTGTAAAAATAAAAATGAAATTAATTAATTCCGACGGGATATCCCTCAGAATCCAGTTGAAATTTGTGTAAAAATAAAAATCAATTTAGTTAATTCCGACGGGTTGTCCCTCAGGATCCCGTCGGAATTTGTGTAAAAATAAAAATCAAATTAGTTATTCCCGACGGGATATCCCTCGAAATCCCGTCGGAATTTGTGTAAAAATAAAAAAGAAATTAATTAATTCCGATGAAATATCCCTCGGAATCCCGTTAGAATTTGTGTAATAAAAATGAAATTAATTAATTTCGATGAGATTTCTCTAAGAATCTCATTGTTTTTTTTATATTTAATATTACTTTTGAATCTGTTTTTTTCCTTTTTTTTTTTTTTTTGGGTACCTGCTCCTAGTGATTCATCAAACATACAATTTATCCCAACAATTCATCCACACGATCAATCCAAATATCCATTTCCAACAAATATACATGAAATCCTAACATTCATCCATGACATTATAAACTTATATACTAATTCATCCAACAAAAGTATTTATCCTTAAGTACACTTAGTAATATTACTTCACGTACATTTCATTGTCCTCCTCCCCCACCCCCACCCCCTCTCATCATCATTATCTACGTAAACTATAGGAGTATTTCGCTTACCGGATCCCCTACCTATGGCCTTTCGCCTTTTGCGAATTTGTGGAGTTTGTGAAGATTTTATTAGTTGAGTAAAAGTTTGTGTTTGCAGCTCAATTAGCTTCGTAAGCTGACGCGCTTGTTTTTGCTGCTCTAGAATTTGCTGCTGCGTTTGTTGTTGTTGCTGAATTTGTTGAGTTAGCTCGCCTGACATATTACAAAATTAATAAATTGTTAAACCGATAACCAAAAGCTCATACCTCTTCAATTGAGAATAAGACATCAAAGCTAAGGTAGAAAAGGAATGTGTTGAGTAGATTAGTTAGTGTGAAGCGCATCTAAACAAATCATCAAAACAAAGCTCAAAATACACATAAGACTTCTAATAATATGAATTCTTATGTGTATTAATTTGTAAATGTAGAACCAAAAATAAAATATATTTTGGTGTACAAATCTTATGACTAACACAGCTTCATAACGTGACAACCGCGCATAACTAAAATCAAGCTAAAAAACCTATATGTAATTATTCAAGAAATATATGCTAGATGAACGAGCAATTAAGAAGAGCAGATTTAATATCAGTGGATCATTTCATGTTATTTTTCACTCATTTCAGCAGATTGGTTCAACCAAAAAAAGTAGATTGCTGAAGAGCGATAAGAAATGGAATATATAAAGTGCAAAGAAAATGACAACAAACAACATTATTTGAATGTGTCTTAATACATCACGTTTATCCCAATGATGGTACCAATTGTTTATAAGCTCAAAACAATTAATTTTAAGAGATTAGCTCATTTCCCAAAAAATTACCAAACATTTTGCCTTATAAGCATGTAAAAGTAATAATTTCGATCAGCACTCATGAGTCAAAATTGTAAAAAAAATACACTATATTAATTAAGTGAAAATGCATAAAAAAGGGCGTTCAAAAGGTAAGTTTACTTGACATATTACCCAATGCCTTAGCTGCTCGTTTGTCACATAGGGTCCATTTTGGGATGATGGAGAGCCCGAAGTGTAATCTGATAATGGTGAAGGGACTATATTCTTTCTTTTTGGCATGTGGTTCAACCTAAGAATCCGACCTTTCTTATCACGTCCCCGACAGCTAAAGTTCACAACTCTATACTATCAAGCACATGACTTTCTGGATCCTCCGATACGCATTGGTCTTGCTCAACCGCTAGTTCTTTATGCTTCAACTATATATAATATAATTATAAATTAAATTAAAACACAATATACAAATCTTCACTACAACTAGCAGAACAATTATAAAAATGATCTGTAGGGCAAAAATGGAAGGAAAAAAAAGATAAAAAAAATTAACGTGCTTTCCCGATGCGAGAAAACAATAATGAGCTGGGATTTAGTAATTTAACTGACCTACTCAATATTGGGGTTGATCTTCACGTCGCTTCGCTTGGTCTCGTTCTGCTTCACGGTTTCGTTACTAGAGGGCCCTACATCCTGCATATTGTGTTTTAATTTAATTTATAATTATATAACTATGATGACTATGTAAGTAATTTCCACATGAACATTCTATACATTGAAAAAAAAATTGTAGAAATTATACAAGATTTAGCTCATACTCTACTTTCTCAAGTGCAATTTCAGTATCATAAATACACTGTATGATTTACGGTAAGGGTTGCACTTGATAATTCATAGTTTATACCTCCAAACCAATGTTGAACATTAACATTGTCACCGCAATTTCAGCAGTGAATTTAGTCGCACGGATATTGCTGATAATACCCAAACAATGAGATCCCATTATGGTTCTAGCTACCAAATTGGCAAGTGGTACTACACATATCACGATATGTTAAATTTAAAGAATAAACAAAAGTAAAGCGAGGATTACATTCCGATTTCACTTATCACCAAAAATCTTCTCCAGAAATGGCACAATCAATAGACCGGTAATCAATAACTATACCAAGTCAAAGTGCGAATATTTCTCCTTATGATCTTGATGCTCGTGTATCGCTTGCTTCACTTCCTTAGGTAATTTTTCTATTTGTTCGAAAGCTTCAACAACACTAGTGATGACGTTGTTTTGGAGTTGGGATTCCAATCCGATCTTTCTCACACGATTAAAATATGATAGAACTATGTAAGTAATTCCCACATGAACATTCTACACATTGAAAAAAAATGTAGAAATTATTCAAGATTTAGCTCATACTCGACATTCTCAAGTGCAATTTCAGTATCATAAATACACTTACTTGAACTCTAGTTTCTCCAATGATCTAAATTTGTTTCCAATCCAATCTTTCCAAATCATCCTTTATAGCACCATCAAGAATATGTTTAGCCTCAGACGAGTAGGTTTTTAATTTATGCACTGCGTCATACAAACTTATGCACTTTGGGGTAGCCAGTAGTCGATTTGTGCTTCTATGGACGTCTATTTTGGGAGAAAATTTTAGTCTATTAGTGTTTTTTTATTCGATTTGTGCTTTTATGGGCGGATGGGTGAGTTTTTTGAATTTGGTGGAAAGATGAAAAAAAATTAATTCGGTTTGAATTCTATAGGCGTCTATCCGGGGAGAAAATTTTAATCTAACTGGGAAAGATGAATTTTTTTCTAACATTTGAACCTGTCAGCCAAAATATTACATTATAAACTTTGTACACCAACAATTTCTTGAAAGGTTTTTGCACATCTCAGCCAAAAGACTACATAAAAACCTTAGCACAATATTTTTTTGAATTTTTTTTTGCACAATCATTTGTGTTCTCAATGAAATCCATCAAACAAGTATTATAATAATTCCCTTCAAAATTAGTAGACGTGAAAAAACATGCACCGGCCGAGCTCACGCCTGTTGTTTTCCTCTTGCTTGCATCTGATCTCGGCACAATTGATATAGGGAATCATGCAACTCTTAGCAAAAGCCGAAGCTTCTCAATTAAGAAATCATGTGTTACATTTGAGTATTTATATGTTTTGAGAAAATTGTATTTTTGATAAGTCAATTTTTTTTCGCTCCCTTAGTTTTTAAATAGTCCCGCACTTCTAGTTTTTTGACAAATATAGTCTCAAAGTGAAAAAAATTTCAATATTAGTCCCAAAAAAATTTAGAAATGTATTTACAATATATTTCCTTAATTAAAAAGTATATATCAAATATTAGGAAAAAATTAAAAGAATACCAACCATATGATATGCATTTTATTTTTATAATTGATAAGGAGAAAATGGGGGCTCACACCTGGCACACCCTATGCACGCCACGTGGCGGCTGACGTGGACGGTGGGTACGCCTAGTTTCGACCTGTAGCCGGCCTCGTCATCGACCCACCCCTTGGAAGAATCTGCCATCTGTATGTCTCACGCGACTGGGGGCTCGGCCCATACTCCACCTCCGAGCGAGGTAGTCGGTCGCCACCGTCCCCCATCGCTCCGTACGAGAGCATTAAATGCAGATTCTCTCCTCCACCACTTGCATTAAATGCGGCCTCCCAAAGACACTGTTACGGCGTCGTTGCAGAGGCAGTACAACACTTTTCCCATAAAAGCACTGTTCCGGTCACCATCTCAGCCCACCTTTAACAGATCAAGATCCACACTTCCGGAGAGGTGTACTCACACACAGTCTTCGCCTATATAAACCATCTCTCCATTGAGATGGGGGTAAGCTTTCCTATTCACTTTGAACTCTACACTCTCTCGCATTTTCGACCTAGAACTAGTCTCTGACTTGAGCGTCGGAGTGCCAAAAAGGGTCCAACCCCTACATTCCCCTTTTTGGCCTTTGAGTTCACGTTTGCTTATTCCATTTCAGCTAAGGAAAGCATCAGAATTCTTCCATCAATACAAATTCTTGGGTGATTCGGAGTCCTAATCTGCCGTCCACGCACATAGCCGAATTTTGACATGATTAATGATAAATAATAAATTATTACATTTTAAAGTATAAATATTACTTTAAATTATAAAATAAAAAATAAAAATATTATACATAATAACAAAATTAATAAAATATTCTTCAGTATTGCATTTAGTTAAAAATATGTAAAATAAAAAAATGAAAATAAATAATTTTTGTAATATTTAAATATTTCTTATATATAAGATTACATTTATTTAAAATAATTAATAGTTGTATTTAGTTAAAATTGAAAATAACTAAAAATTTATAATATTCAACAGCCTCTGTTATTTGGATCCTCGCCAGGCCCAAAATGTAAAAGAAGTCGGGGTATCAAGCCCAGCCCAAAAACGATTGCATCCCTAAATTCGCGTCACCAATACGGCGTCGTTGGATTTCAAAATTTTCGCTGAAACCCTCCTAAACAACAATCGCAGGGTTTCCCACTCTCTAAGCCCTGCAACTGAACTCTCCAGAGAAAAAGAGAAGCCACTTCAACTCCTACAATTCCGATCTAGGGTTTCATCTTTGCCATTTCGCTGTTCCGATTGATAATCTATGGCGGTTTCAGCACAGACTCCTGATATCTCCGGCGAGCGGCAGTCTGGCCAGGATGTTCGCACTCAAAACGGTACGTTGTTCGGTCTGCGTTACGTGTTTCCTCTTTTGTTTGCTTGTTAAATTGGTTTTGAGTGGTGATGTTTTGCCTGTTGCGGATGTGCAGTGATGGCTTGCCAGGCTGTGGCGAACATTGTCAAGTCTTCACTTGGTCCGGTTGGCCTCGACAAGGTATTTATTGCGTTCATTTCTATTTTAGTTGCGGATGTATCATTAAGCGGAACTTTAGTTGGTTGTTTTGTGAGAGAATCGGTTTTAGTATGGAACGCTGAGGATTGGATCTGTACTGGTTGAGTGTGTGTTTTATTAAATTGCTCAATTGGTTTCGTGCTAGTGATACTTGTAAATGCCTAAGTTTGGATCACACTTGAAATGGAAAAGAGGCGCTTTGCTCTCAGTTAACTTGGGGATGACGTTGTAGGCCAAAACTTTAGGATTATACGCGAGTAGACTATGGCCGTAGGTCTGCTGATTGAGCTTAATCTTTTGAAGGGACATAAGTGAATATGAAGTTTGCTAAGATATTTTGGGAATTGATGGTTTTGCTGGAGCACTAGAAATGACATTTCACATGATTTATCTAACCACCATAGTTAGGTTCTAGTCTTATAAGTCTAATGAATAGTTGGAATGAAAATGTAACACATGCCTTCAGATTCTTTTAGCTTCGTCTTTTTTGTTGGTGCCCATTACAGTTTTGTGTATACCTTCCCTTAGTTGCCCCAAAGTGGCTACAGTTATTGACATATTGGTACTTGGAAAAACATTGTTGGCTGGTGGATTTAAAAATTGTACGAATCCTTTTCCTATACCGTTCGAAGTGTTTGCACAAATAGCTTCCATTGATTTCTTTTTTTAATTGTCAAAATCGGGGGTAGGTTATTTATCGTGTGCAGTATTAGCAATAAATGTATTGTAGTGAACTAGAACTGTGGAATAAAAAATAAAGCAGCCAAAAAAAAAACATATCTTGCGATTATTGAATTATACGCTGGCTAAAACTGTGGAGCAAACAATAGATCATAACTTACATGCTTAAGATACTTCCGTGGTGTATAAATCTTGCCCCGCATCCAAACCTTTGTTTTACTATTGGAGGCATAATCTTTGTTCTGCTTTTATTCGGTTGGATTTAATTAACACATATAGGTGAATGTGCATTTGAATTCTTTTTCTTGGTATCAAGCTTTGGTATTGATCTCTGACCTTGAAATTGGAGATGGAGAATGAATACAAGTTCTGGCATTGTTGTCCTTGCTTCTACCTTTTCTTCATGCTTCTTCAATGTTTTATTCTATATTCATGTGGTGGTAGGGTGATAATAGCGCCTATTATATGTTCACTTCTAGCTAGATAAGTCCATCAGAAAGTTATTCGTGAGTGTAACCTTTTAATACTTAATGATGTCCCCTTTCTTCTTGGTACTTGCAAGATGCTTGTGGACGATATTGGTGACGTGACAATCACAAACGATGGTGCCACAATACTGAAGATGCTTGAAGTTGAGCATCCTGCTGCCAAGGTGAATGTGCCATCTTTCTTTGTGATAATCTAAACTTAGAAATTTGAGAATGTTGTATCTTAATGTGTTAGTTTCATTCATGATTACAGGTTCTTGTTGAGTTGGCGGAGCTTCAAGACCGGGAAGTGGGAGATGGGACAACTTCTGTGGTCATCATTGCTGCAGAATTGCTTAAGGTAGTTTTGCATGTTTTGCTACATTTTAGAAATAGATTGTGTTTTTGAAATTTTGATACTCCCAAGTTTTTCTGTAAACATTATCCTAATCAGGCACTTATTTCTACAGAGAGCAAATGATTTGGTCAGGAATAAGATCCACCCAACATCAATAATCAGTGGTTACAGAGTGAGCATCTTACTTTATCGTGGTTCCCTACGGACCTATACAGAATTGTGTCCATTTCCATTTGTTATTCAGCATTATAATCCTGTGGTTTGATTGCATATATCTGTTTTCAGCTTTCTATGAGGGAAGCATGCAAGTATGTTGATGAAAAATTGGCTGTAAAGGTAACAATCTGGTGCCAGTTGATTCATTTGGAATTGTATAGTGATTTTATTTTGCTACTGCAAGTAGTTTATATTATGTTGTCTCCTGATGTTTTGATCTTTGAGCTGACATTTTTTTCGACATATATGTTTAGGTCGAAAAACTTGGTAAAGATTCTCTTGTAAACTGTGCCAAGACCAGCATGTCGTCAAAGCTAATAGGTTCTGATAGTGACTTCTTTGCAAATCTGGTGAGTTGATATGATGAACCGTGCTTTCCCCCCCAATGGATTTATAATTAATGAAAATTGAGTACTGTTCTTCCACTGCATGACAGTCTAGAGTCTACAATTTTTTTTTAGTCAGACATACATTTCCGCAGCAGCTGATTGCAGTCTTCCATCATGGTTTTACTTGTATCAAATTTCTTTTAACTTGTTGTAATTGATGTTATTTGTCAAATATCATTGTGAGCTTCACTTGTTACCTTCTTATCTGCAATCTTTGATCTTGTTACATGTTTGAGTTTCTTCATGCCAGTATTTCTGATTAAGCTGTCAGTTATAACATGAGATTATTTTAATTTTCCGGATTATGACATATGCATTTGTGTAAATTTAATTTTGTAGCATAATATAGTACTAATTTTCAGGTTGTTGAAGCTGTACTAGCAGTAAAGATGACAAATGCAAGAGGCGAAGTTAGATATCCCATCAAGGTTGGCTGTGCATCATCGATCATAAATTTGTTGCTTGTTTATGTACCTCTGTCTTCTAGAGATGGTTTTCAATTAGCATTTATCAGCTCCTGGTGAGATTTATTTAGGATGGACAGTTCATAAAATTCAATTGCATTCTTATTCTGAAAGCACGTGTACTCCTTTGTTTTCCTGGGTTCTGCTATTTCAACAAACTCAAAAGATGGTCCAAAGACATTCTGAACATTCCATTACCTAAATATTCCAACATAATACCAGATTATTCAGAAATAAATTCTGCCCAAAACACAAATGGAAGTCCAAACACTATTATCTGTCTTTTTATCTATACGAGGGAGATTCCAATTATTTTGTTGTTCAGGGAATCAATATTCTTAAAGCCCACGGGAAGAGTGCCAGAGACAGCTATCTGCTCAAAGGATATGCTCTAAACACAGGGCGTGCTGCACAGGGGATGCCGTTGAGGGTTGCCCCTGCCAAAATTGCCTGCCTTGATTTTAATCTTCAGAAGACTAAAATGCAAATGGGTGTTCAGGTTTTAGTCACTGACCCAAGGGAGTTGGAAAAGATTCGTCAGAGGTGATTAGTTCTATTCATTGTTCAATATCAGCTATCTTGTACAGCCAGAAATTATACTAGCAGAAATTTTCTTAGGATTTTCCATTTAAAGCATTAATGACAAATACAACTCGTGTCCTGCAG
Source organism: Lippia alba (assembly GCA_037834125.1). NCBI lineage: Eukaryota > Viridiplantae > Streptophyta > Magnoliopsida > Lamiales > Verbenaceae > Lippia > Lippia alba. The sequence goes on along the minus strand of JBBMKE010000011.1, from coordinate 2,412,815 downwards.
GGAAGCTGACATGACAAAAGAACGTATTGAGAAGCTTCTAAAGGCAGGAGCAAATGTTATTTTAACCACAAAAGGGATTGATGACATGGCACTTAAGGCAAGCTTTCTGCTCACTGAAGTTCCTATATCCTAAACCATTTTTGACTAAGTAGAGTTCATCGTTACAGGGCTTAATATCTCTTGATAATCATGCTTTTTCTCACATCTTCTGTATGTTGGCTGCACATAATTTTTCACGTTCGTGTTAAATTTCACTTCTTTATGGGTTAGCTAAGTAGAAACTTATTGTGGCATTGTTATCATCTTCGGATATATTAGGGTGTCTGAACTATCTTTTGCATATTATTAGTATGTTACAGTATCATGATTATCCAAGTGTTTTTGAAGCAATTCCTATGACTTTATGTGTTGCCGCTTTAAGTTGTATCTGAAAATTTTGTTTTCTCCGTCATTCTAATGTGCATAATCTGTTAATTGTCTTCTACCTTTTTCAGTATTTTGTGGAGGCTGGTGCCATAGCTGTGAGACGTGTCCGCAAGGAGGACCTGCGACACGTTGCCAAGGCAACTGCTGCAACTGCGGTACTTTTCTCTTCTTATCTTCAAGTTACTTGTCGCCATAAATGGATTTCCCTCCCGAATTTTCTTTAGGACTTGGCATGATTGATGATTTGGGTTTAATATGAGGGAGATAACACTTAGGTCCAGATGACATAAGTTCTCCACAATTAGAGTGTTAGACAAGGATTATCATGAAGAGGGCTGATTGACTTGCAATTCCTGAAGCACTAAAGATGCTTTAAGAATGGCTTTTTTGTTAATCTTTTGCAGTTCTAGTCATCTTCTCTCCTGCTTTAAGTATGGCTTTGTTGTTATGCTACTGAAGTTACGTTCAACGTCTCTGTTATATATGTATATCAAATGAATACTAAAGATCATGATCATTGCTAAAGCATCATATCTTGACCTGTTTGTATATAAGGCATTGGTTCTGTAATATTTCATGATTAATTAGTTCTAATATGTCTTAAAAATTGAAAGATTGGTTGCCCCTTGATTTGTGGAAATTTTTATTTTGATGAAATATATAAAATTAATTGTGCTAACTTTGAGTGATCTGCTATGGGAGAATTGCCATAAAGATGGATCATATGTATGGAAATGGTTATCTACCATGCCATGGTTTTTGACCTAATTAGTTCACAATAATAAAAGATGAGGAAAGTATTTTAAAATCAGATTCAACGCTCACCATCATTGAGATAGAATATTTCTCTTCCTAAGTTTTTCTTTTGTGCAGGTGTCGACTTTTGCAGATATGGAAGGGGAAGAAACATTTGATTCTTCACTTCTTGGATATGCTGATGAAGTAGTGGAGGA
>JBBMKE010000011.1:2378004-2396633 GCA_037834125.1 Lippia alba | reverse complement strand
ATTCGGTTTTTGCTCCAGAGCTTGAACGATTCGAACTCTGATTCGGTTTTTCAGGAACTGTGCACGGTGCGTTGTTCAATTTTAATTTGTGCTTAACTCATTTTTGCCCTAATTTGTTTCTGTAGCCTTTCGTGTTTTTGATTTCTTTGATTTGACTGATGATCGTGGATTCTACTCTAAAACCCTAAGTTTGTCATTGTGGCGATGGTGCCTGTTACTGGAAATTGTTAGGTCGAGGCTTGGGTTTTTTTTTTTTGTAATTATTGTTTTAGTGGTTTGATCTGCCTCTAGAATGGGCCTGGAACAACTGCAAGAGATTACAAGACACGGAACTCTTGAAACTTGGTTTAATCTAAACAATTCACTCCACTTTGTTCTTATTGTCTGTAATTTTTGCCATGCATATATCATGGATTGTTTTGATCAGACGTAATTTGTCGTTATCATCACTCTGGTCTAATTTAACTTAAAAAAGAGAATTAAAATAAACGAGTTAAAGTAAATTGTTAATAAGTGCCTAATGGCTGTTTTACATCAATGTATGATCTGGCTACTCTCTGCACTTATTTAAAATTATATGTTTGTGATGTTTAATCTTGTTTAGTTTAATTTTATTAGCAATTTGAGACATGTTTTTCCATTGTGGGTCTGGTACTTCAGAAAGGGTGACACTTTTGCTATAGTTTTGAAGAAAATGTAACTGAAACAACAAGAATACATACTTAAATGCAAAAGAATGAGGAATGCTTTGGTGAACCATGAGTATTTTTACTTCTGCAGATATGTCAATGCTTCTTCGTGTCAGCATAACCTTATTTTTCCGCATTGTGTTCATGTTGTTTCTGAAATTGCCACCACTATTTGTTTGTATTTGAATGAAAATCCTAACATGAAACAATTTAGTCCTGTGAGGATTTTTGAAATTTAAGCATTCTCCACAGAACTTACTCATTGCTTGGGAATGACTTGCTACATTGCTTTAAGCTACTCTTAGTGCAGTTGGTACTTGACATGCTGATCCAAAAATTTAAACGGACCAGAGATGCCTTGGATTTTCTATGGTTTTAAATTGCATTTCTTGTCAAATTAACTGAGAAGATAACATTTCTCTATTAGTTATCATGCCCTCATTACTGACTATGATCAGTTGTTCATGATGTTAGTGCTGATTATATTTACTTTGCAGTTCACAATGCACGGAATTGAAGGAAGTATAATGCTTCTTCAGGCTTGTTTGGATCACCTCAATGTTTATGGCAAGGATTTGAAGAATATGAAGCTGCACCCTGTATATGCGTCAATCTTCAAACACATCTTGGATAAACCTAACTTTAGTACTGTGTTCAGTGAGTCACTTAGGACTGCAGCCATAAATGAAGAATTACTGCAAAATCTGTCTGCTGCTTTACACCTGTCGGTGACCGAGAAGATTTTAATTGGTCTTACTCTGTCAGATTCAGAAAATAATGATGCTAGAATGTGTGGTTAGTACTCTCTTTCTTTATCCCTGATGTATTAGAGTGGAATTTCTTTGATTGTTGATGGGAAGTTTAATCTTAGAAACAGAACATGCAAATCAAACTCTCTTCATGTTGCTTTTATCTCACCCTGTACTTTCATGATTGGTTGATTGCAGGAAAGAATTTCTGCATGGGTCAGATTGCAGAGTTCTGTTCCAATCCCATGGCAATCGAGTCTACTGAGTTAATTCAGCGTATTCTCATGTTTCTCAGCCGATCTGAAGGCCTTGCCAAGCATGTGGACTCATTCATGCAAATGTTGTCTCTCGTGCAACTGAAGGAGGGAACCCAATTTATCTTGGCCCCTTTTCTCCCCGATGAATTACGTGAAGATAATTTCTTCAGGTACTTATGATTGGAATTCATAATCGATAATGCACAACATACTTCCACATCTGATTGCATATACTCAGCCTATTACTGGAAATCAACCTGTTTGTCACCTTCGCTCTTGTTTTATTTACTGCAGGCACTTAGATTTGTTAAACGAGGGTGGTAAGGATGATTTCGATGCCATTATCGCAGAAATGGAGAAGGAAATTAGCATGGCTGATGTGATGAGTGAATTAGGATATGGGTGCACTGCCAATGTCTCTCAGTGCAAAGAAATGTTGTCTCTCTTTTTGCCTCTTTCGGATGCCACAATTGCTAAGATACTTGGTATAATTGCCAGGACTTCTTCAGGTCTTGATGACAACCAGAATGTGTTTGCTACATTTCGGTCTGCTCTTGGTGGCAATAATGTTCTGGATCCACCATCGTTGAATTCTTGGAATGTGGATGTTCTTGTAGATTCAATCAAGCAGCTTGTAAGGTTCATGGTTTTTGCTTAGACCGTAATGTGGTTCTCTCTGCAAGCTGAATGAGTTTTCATTAATTGGATCGCAATGTTTTGTTATCTTGTTTCAGGCTCCAGGAGTCAACTGGATAAATGTCATGGAGAAGCTGGATCACGAGGGTTTTTATATCCCTAATGAAGCAGCATTTTCCTTTTTCATGTCTGTCTACAGACTTGCATGCCAGGTATGCATTTACATGTAGACTAATTGCTCATTCAAATTAGGCATGTAAATAATTGGAGGATGCTTCTGCATCTGATTTTCAGGATCCATTCCCTCTACATTCCATTTGTGGGTTTATCTGGAAGAATGTTGAGGGTCAACTATCTTTTCTAAAATATGCAGTCTCGGTTCCACCTGAAGTGTTTACATTTGCTCATTCTGAGAGGCGGCTGGTATGATTTTTACTAGCGTCGTTATGTCGTTAAAGCGCTGACAACTTGATACTCTTTATATTCGTCTATCTAAGGCAATGTTATATGTGAATTGAGCATCCATACGTTTTACTTGTACAGTCATATAATGATGCTGTGACTGGACATACATCTCAAACTGGACAAGTGCATCAAGCCTGGTCATGTCTTGATCTTCTGGAGATACTCTGTCAGCTATCTGAGAGGGGTCATGCAAGTTTTGTGCGATCCATGCTTGAATATCCGCTTAATCACTGCCCAGAAGTTTTACTTCTCGGGATGGCCCATGTGAATGTACTGTTGCCTTTAATATGATCCATGATTCTTTGTTTGTCTTTCTGGTGTGGTTCTAGTTTGGTAACCCTTTGTTTGTGACATGCAGACCTCATATAATCTCATTCAAAATGAAGTGGCTTCTGCTGTTCTTCCTATGACACTCAAAAATTCATCAGGAAACAGTTTAATATTTAATCTGTGGCATGTCAACCCAAACATGCTTTTGAGAGGATTTGTAGATGCAGTGAATCTGGACCCAGACAACATTTCTAGAATTTTGGATGCCTGCCAGGAATTAAAGGTCTGATGCAATACCATAGTTAACTGTGTCACATTTTAGTATTCTCATAAATTCAAATAGATTACTGGTTTTCCTGCATGAAGGTTATGCACAGTTTTTCCTTTTCAAAGGCAAGCCATATAAATATATGTGGAATAGTATTGAGTAGATTTATTCTTTATTTGTCAACATCTCCTACACCCCAGGCAATAAAATAATGTTGAACAGCACCACTCTGGTTCGTGAATTACAACTCTTGCTATTTCCCATCTTTAACACTAACTTCCATTCAATCATTACCGCAAAAATTGCTAAGCAAGTCACACAAGAGAAAGCTAATCAGAAGCTTAATTACCACTCTACAAGTGAATAACAGTTTTTACTGGATTTTCTACTATTTAGCAATCTATGTCTGATTCATTTTTTTTTTTTTTCAGATTCTAATACCTGTGTTGGATATGATTCCTTTTCACTTCGGCCTTCGCTTTGCTGCCATTGCTTCTAAGAAAGAAATTATGGACCTTGAGAGTTGGCTGATCACTCGTGTTTCGACTTGTAAAGATGCTTTCTCTGAGGTAAACCTTTTCTCTGTCTTTCTCCCCTGTTTTGGGTGCCTGGGTGGTTTCATTTCCTACTTGGTAGTATTATAAAGGAATTGCAATACTAAGGAATTTATACTTGTTGTTCCTCCAGGAATGTGTCAAATTTGTGAAGGACGTACACGTTGGAGCTCAAGATATTTCTGCCAATAGTTTTCGTCCCGCTAGTACCCTTTGGAATATTTATAAGGAAGCTTGCCCCACTGTCTTAAAGGTGCATGAACTTAAATATTTTGATTGCTGTTAGTTCTAAACTACTGGTGCTAAAATCTGGAAGATTGTTTTGCAGGTCCTTCAGTCTCATACTGGTGTTGTTTTGCCAAATAACTTTTCTGAGGAAGCGGACAGATTGGATGTTGCTCATATGCCTCCTAATTCAAGAATTAGAAATGGAGGGGTTTCTGACGCAGCTTCTTCTGATAGTCATTCTGATGACATTGAGGCAGAAGCGAACTTGTATTTCCATCAAATGTTTTCGGGTCAGCTGACCATTGATGATGTGATTGACATGCTAACCCGGTTCAAGGAGTCTCCAGAGAAAAGGTAAATCTTTTAAAGCATACTCAGGCAGCTGAAATATTGAATGATGTGATGGTCAATTATGTTGCCACGTATATTTACCCTGCCTCATCAGGAGCAACTGAAAGCAATTAATGCTTGAGTTCCTAATTAAGAACTGGACACTTTTGACAGGGAAAATTTGATCTTTGATTGCATGGTCGGTAATCTATTTGAGGAATACAAATTTTTGTCCAAGTACCCTGATAGGCAGCTGATGATTGCTGCGGTTCTTTTTGGTGAGATCTTATTTATATTATAAAATTTTAACTTGGTGTATATAGTTAAGTTCTTTATTTTTAGGTGTTATCTTTGTTGTCTATATAGTTGGGTAATATTTTCTTTGGTTTGATCTTGCATGGAGCATGATTGATTTCTCGAGTTGATCTGGCTGATATATTATGTGATGCATATTGATGTATTCCCTTTTTCACATACTTTTGACATACTCATTTGCTGAAATGAATTCTTGGAGACATAATTCTAGCTCGAAGTGATTGTCCATAGGTTATTTATATCATTTGTTCTTTTCATCAAATTTTCCTTAAAAGTGGAAGAAGCCGGAGTTTAAGCTTGAGGCTGATATACATTTGGGACATTGATAAATAAAATGGTAGTTTTGTTCAAGAAGACTTCATTTGTTCCTTGTTTTAATACTTTTCGAAGAAAATCTAATCCAGCTGCAGATATTCTACATATTATATTATCTCAATTACTAGCTTCTATATTGTGCACTGTTATGATGTCTAGTCATCTTGTATTTGATCGTTTTGATTTCTCTTTTTGTTTGAACTCCCTGATCATCTAGAATCTTTTCTGATGCTGGACTGCCACACCGGAAGCGTGATTATTTTCCGCTGGAATTGGCTAGTGTATGTTGTAATTTTGTTTAAAGTAACCTGAAGGATCACATAGGCTGATTAGGCCAATAGCGCGTCCAGAGTAACAAGGAATGAGCATCTAATTGGACAAGTTCATATCTTGGAATCAATTCTTTGGGCACTGCTATGAACTCAATTTCACGAGTGATGGGCATTATAGCAATGATCTTCTTCGAATTTTCTTTGTTAGGTCTTTCAATCATGGTTGCTTGATATGGTCAAATGTGGTATGGTTATTTTTATACTAGTGTAATGGCAGTGAAGGAATACGTTCTGTTAAGTTGTCAATTCTTTGGTTTCCCAAATTTGTTAATTGCTAATGTGCTTAGATAATTCTTTTTTTTTTCTTGTTTAGTTTTTGTTTATTTCACAGTTTATATCTGCTTTCAGGATCACTCATCAAACACCAACTTGTGACTCATCTTACACTTGGTATTGCTTTACGAGCTGTTTTAGATGCCTTGAGAAAACCTGCAGATTCAAAAGTTAGTTACTTTCCTGGATCATATTTAATTCAGTTGACATGGTTTGCGATATTAACACGTGTGACATTTTACAACATGCAGATGTTCTCCTTCGGGACCAAGGCACTGGAGCAATTTGTGGACCGCCTCGTAGAGTGGCCTCCGTACAGCAATCACATATTGCAAATATCTCATTTGCGTGCTGCACACTCCGAGCTTATTGCATTTATTGAGAGGTCACTTAACCAGGTCTCAGCTGCTCACCCTGAACCTGATGTCGTCCGTGATGCGGCTTCCGCTTCTGATCACCATCACGGTCCTGCTCATTCTTCCGCTGCCAATGTGGAGGTAATCTAATATACTAGTGTCTGCAAGCAGTTGTGCGTGCAGGAAACATGATTGATTATCACTTAGAAAAGTTTCATGAAAGTGAAATGTTGCTAGTTGAATTCTTCTGAAACAAAAGAGGTTCTTTCGAAATAATTGATTGAACTAGGTGCTTAATATGCTTTATCCCATCATTCTGCTTGTGGATAATTTTGTTTCAAAGGACTAAATAATTCAGTTCTGAGATCTGAAGAAATATTTTGATGTATCTTGTCCACAAATTGCATTTCAATTGCTTAGCCATAAGAAAATTTTGACTTTCTTCCATGATATATTTTATTTGGCATAAAACTTTGTCAATAACTACTATGGGGCGGTGTCACATTTTCAAAGTTTTCTCTTAGCATATTGTATACTGCCGACTGAAAGACTGTTAAGTTGCAAGGGTTCCAGCTGGGCTTTCTTGATTTATGTCTTTGTGTGAATTAATGCTTCCGCTGATTCATAAATCTATATATTTGGGGTTAATGGTTGGTTTAACGCGTTGCCATGCAAAACCCACCTTGTGGTTTAGTGTTTTCTTGTTTCGTTTTATGTTACATGGTTTTATTTTTCTGTTAGTATGTTCTTTTGTTTTTGGATGAGAAACCCTTTTCTGATTAATAGTTATAAAGGTACAATTTTATTTTGAGTTTGTTAGCTAGCTGATCACTTTCAAACCTCTCTTTATTTTACTGGTCATTATTTGAGTTGTGTAAGTCGCTTGTCAGATTCCAAGCTCACCATTTTTACTAATTGGTCCTGGTAATGGACAGATTGGCTTGCAAGTCTCCACTCCAAGTCAACTTCTGCAAAGACCAGGTAGTTCTCTTGATGAGAGGAGAACCTCTGCTACTCTCTCTAATTACTTGAAGCCAGCACAATCCTCTGCTGGGCAGCCTGCTCTTGCTGGTTCTAGTGATACAGCTAGCATTCAGAAGGCAAGTCATTAACAATCTACCTGATCGCAAGTACTGTGTACTTGTCTATGTTTCTTCACCTTGTTTGTTACTTATAAGCTATTCCTATGTTAAAACCTGCAGTCACAAAGTGGCGTTGGCGTGCCATCACTACACTCAGCATCTCCTGGTTTTCCTCGTTCATCTCGAGCCACCTCAGCAAGTATTACCTTCACTTTTCTTTTAGAATCCCACATTTTTATTTTCTGTATTATGCTGCAGTTACCATCGTTTCCTGTTTTTATTATTTATGGATTTAATCAAAAGTACATTCATGTTTACAGGATTTGGTTCTGCTTTAAATATTGAGACACTTGTTGCTGCGGCCGAGAGAAGAGAAACACCCATAGAGGTTTGCTCAGTTTATTGACATGTTCTTAGCCTCAGTTTTTGCTTGCTCTAGTTCTGTTTTTGTAGTTGGCATTTTCTTGTACTAAATAAATTATTTAACCTTTTAAAAGAGATGAAGAATGTTGCAACTCACAATTCAATTTCAACCTAACCAATTACTAAATTTTTTAGGCAGCTGACTTGGATAATTTTCAGTGTACCGTGAGTTTATATGTCACATTTCAAAATTATATCTTGATTGTGAGTAACCATCGTCTTTTTGCATTGCACTGATGTATGAGAAAGTTTGATATGCATTACCTGTATATGTGGGGATATACGGCTATACTTTAATGTTTATATTTCAGTAGAGATAACTCGAACATATTTCAGCTAATTAAATAATACAGGGTATTGTGAACTATGTTCTAGAACATAAACTCAATCTGATCTAATATATCAAGGTTAGTTAATACCCTGTATTTTGGTTCATTTACAAATATGGTGACATTCACTATAACATCTCTGCCTGAAACACAGCTGACTAACATAGATTCAACTTTTTAGTTAAGCAACCCCATCATCAGTTTATCCTCTTTAATTGACTGGTAATTCTTTGTATGTGCTCAGCATTGATAACCATGACTAAAATCTGTCCCAATTGCAAATTACGTGTTTCTTGTTTCCTCAATATATGCTTGTGAATGTCCGCCAAGTTTGAGTGTGAAATTTCACTCAATCTTTATAATGAGAGATGGGGGCCTTTAGTTTTCTGTTTGCATTGCCTTATTTCCGAGCCAAACCCCTGATGACACAGTCCTTTTATTATTGAACTCTATGTAGTCTAACCATCTTTCTGCAGTTTATTATTCATGACAGTAGACTGACTTGTTGCTGCTAGTGTTTGTTCGGTTTTGGTGTCTGATTATTATGTCTTATCTTCCTCTTCTAACAGGCTCCCCCATCAGAAAGTCAGGATAAGATATCTTTCATTATCAATAACTTGTCTGCCACAAATTATGAGACGAAAGCTAAAGAGTTTGCCGAGATTCTGAGTGAGCAGTTCTATCCCTGGTTTGCTCAGTATATGGTTATGAAAAGGTCAGCATTTTCTTTTTCATTTTGCCAATATTGATGTGCAACACTTGTCTATTCAATTGCTGTCAATATGTTATTGGTCTGGATTCTGTTCTTCAAGCATAATTCCCTCCCAAGTTTTTCCTCAAAATGACTTTCTGATCTAGATCTGTCCCGAAAAAAATGAATGCATGACTGAATAATTTAGAATGATCAAGTCTTATTTGTCCTTACTGGCAGGGCGAGCATCGAAACAAACTTTCATGATTTGTATTTGAAGTTCCTTGATAAAGTAAATTTGAAGCCTTTGAACAAAGAGATTGTACAAGCCACATATGAGAACTGCAAGGTTTGTTAACCCCCCATCTTTTCTATTCCCTTCAAGACAGTGATTGGTCATCTATTGTGTTTGTATTGCTTTCAGGTTCTCTTAGGATCAGAGCTGATAAAGTCTAGTGTTGAAGAACGTTCGCTACTAAAAAATTTAGGAAGCTGGCTTGGGAAGATTACAATCGGCAAAAACAAAGTTCTGAGGGCACGAGAAATAGATCCAAAATCTCTTGTTATAGAGGTCTCTTTCCTCTAATTCCTTTCTTTGGTCATTGGTGAAATCATGATTTTTGTTGCCTTGACTATCTACCTGGATTTCAAACTTTGTTTATTCCAGTACATTACATTGTTTCCTGTGTATCTGCAGGCATATGAAAAGGGTCTCATGATAGCTGTTATTCCTTTTACCTCGAAGGTATAATTCTTCTATGGGGCATATGTTCGATTTATCTGGTGATATTGTATTTAATCACCTTTTTCGCTTTTTCTAGATTTTGGAACCATGTTCAAACAGTATTGTATATCGACCTCCTAACCCTTGGACCATGGGTATTCTTGGATTGCTTGCTGAGATTTATGCAATGCCAAATTTGAAAATGAATCTCAAATTCGAGATTGAGGTAACATTCTTAACTTGGGGTTCATTGCAGAAATATATGGTTTAGTCGTACTAAAATTTTGTATTCCTTTCAGGTCCTGTTCAAGAACCTTGGTGTTGATCTTAAGGATGTAACGCCATCTTCTCTCCTGAAGGACAGAGTTCGAGAAGTTGAAGGTAATCCAGATTTCTCCAATAAAGATGTTGGATCTTCACAGCCAGCAGTTATAAATGAGGTGAAGTCAGGAATAATATCATCTCTCAACCAAGTTGAGGTGCCCCTTGACGTCACTGCCCCTCCACATCCTGCTGGCCCCTCCCGGAAAATATCTCAGGTTAGTGCATCAGTACTCTGTGTTGATTTAACAATTACTTTGTGGTTGACACTGGTTTTGGGGTTAGTATGGTAAGTCGCTGCATCACCCATCTGGAATGTTGACGGAGGATGAGAAGCTGGTAAACTTGGGATTTTCTGATCAGCTTCCGTCTGCTCAAGGCCTGCCACAAGGACAGACACAGTTTTCAGTTAATCAGGTCTGTCTAGGTGTAATTCCTGTTCGGTTCCGTTATTGTTCGGGCTTATTATTGATTATTGAATCTGTTTTCTTTTCAGCTTCCCGTTCCTGGAGCTAATATTGAACAGCAAGTTGTTGTCAACCAAAGACTCCATAGTGTTGGACTGCACTTGCAATTTCAGAGGTTTGAACCAGGAACTGAAATTGTTCAATATCCTTTTCAAAACTGTTGGGCATTCCTGAATTCTGTAAGTTTTTTAATTCCACAGTATACTCCCGATCGCCATGGATAAAGCTGTTAGCGAGATAGTATCCAGTATTGTGCAAAGAAGTGTTTCTATAGCTTCTCAGACAACTAAGGAACTCGTTACAAAGGTAAGCTTTTTCCCAATTTTTGACTGAGGGTTGTATGACACTGTAGTTCTTAAAAAGTTAACTTCTCATAAAAGTTGTTTAATAAGTTATTTGTTTCTTAATGGCAGGACTATGCCATGGAACCTGATGAGACCCTTATACGAAATGCAGCACATTTGATGGTTGCTCGGTTGGCAGGGAGCCTAGCTCATGTAACCTGTAAGGTAGATATAGATTGAACCTTACTTTTTACTTGCTGGGATCTCATTGTTACTGTTTTTGCAATTAGCCATATATATATATATTTCTACAATACCTGTCTTATGTGAGAACTAAGAAGGGATCTTTTATCACTTTTAGGAACCTTTGCGTGGTTCAATATCAGGCCATCTCAGGAGCTTGCTTCAGAGCTTGAACGTACAAGCCTTGAATGCTGACATTCTTGAACAAGCAGTTCAACTTGTGACCAATGACAATCTGGACCTGGGCTGTGTGTTGATTGAGCAAGCTGCAACTGAGAAGGTAGATTTATAGATTTTATTCAAATGTAGTCTTATAACTGCAGCATGTTCCCATCTCTGAGGCTGATTTATGACAATTGATACTGGAAAAGCAAAAGTTCGTTTTTTCTTCAAAATGATATTTTTCCTCATTTGAGTTTCCTTTTCCGTCGGGATTATTTGCTGTGAGTACGTTGATGTCTTTGAACAGCCATAGAGAGGATTTATGCATTTGAAACACGAGCTCCTGTTAAGTACTTTATATTGTCAACGGTAATCAGGTGGCATGGCCCTGTGGTCTATGATCATATTATATTAGTATTGTACATTTGTTATAAGGGACATCATTGTGATTAAAATGATTCCCTATACTATTAAGCTCTGGGTTGGTCATTCTAAGTTTGTGAGAAATGATGCTTCGTTTAATGATGGTCCCTGTTATCCCAAGTCAATTAGTTTACCATCTTTCTTAAAGATATTCCACCAGAAATATTTGTTTGCGAAAGCCACTAGTTCATGATATGTAATTTTCTACATTAACAAACTTTTTATTGCTTTATCTCCTGCGAAAATTGTCTGTAAAAACCTGGGGAGATTGGATGTCTAGCTCTTGATTGTGTGGGAATGTGGAACCAGTAGTCAGAGTTATCTTTGGCAATCTCAATGTCTTTTGTTAAGTACTTGGTTACTAGATTTATGTATCAATAAAGAAAGTGTAGTTGAAGCTTGAATATGTTGGCATCTCAATAATTTTGCTCCATGTATGTTGACATGTTGCCTTTCCAAAGGGGGTAATGATATACAATTTTTACAGTCTTGAATTTGTCTTAGTTTTTTGGTGCCTGGAACTGATTGTTGTTTTCTGTTACTCCGTGATGCATTCTAATCTTGTGACAGGCAGTTCAAACAATTGATGGAGAAATTGCACAACAACTTGCCATCAGGAGGCAGCATAGAGAGACTCTTGGGCCTGCATTTTTTGATGCTAATGTCTATGCACAGGGAATGGGTGTTCTACCGGAAGCCCTTCGCCCCAGACCTGGCCATTTGTCACATTCACAACAGCGAGTTTATGAGGTGGGTTGATGGATTCTTCTTGAATTTATTGCTTGCATTCACATAGTTGTTGGTTGCGTCTCACTAGCTTTTTCTTGTAATATTTCTGTAGGATTTTGCTCGATTCCCTGGGCAGAATCGCTCTAGCCAGAGTTCAAATGCTATTCCTGTTGGACCTTCACCTTCATCTGGAGGTGGAGGATTATCCAGGCAATTTGCATCTGCATCTGGCCAAATGAGCCCAGGCCTTTACTCTTCTGGCCTTGTCAATTCTGCACTTGGAGCTGTTCCTCAGACATTGGAAATTGGTTCTGATGATCTGGATACAGTTGGAGCCCAACTTCCAACCAGGTTTCATTCACTTCGATCTTCTGAATTTCTCAGGATTTTCCTTATTTCAAGAACTATCTGACTCTCCCTTCCAACTCCTAAAAGCTAAATTAAAATTCTGTGGATATTACAGTGTTCCCTCGACCCACATTGCAATGGGTGATGGGGTGACTGACAATGATACTGCTGCGTCATTTCCTACTGCTTCAGCTCCCGAAATGCAAGTGACAGAACCATCGAATTCTGTAAAGGTGAGTCATCTTGTATGAAAATGTCACCGTTGTGTTTGGGCGTATACTTGCTAATGCAATTTGCCATTGCTACAGGAATCTGGAACTCCTACACCGGCTACTAGTGCTGCTTTGGCTTCTGAGCGTCCTGGAAGTAACGTCTCAGAGCCCTTGTTAGCTACAGGCGATGCAATGGAGAAGTACCAGTCAATCTCGGAGAAGGTTTGTGTAATCTGTGTATATCACCTCCTAATCACGTGTATTTCAACGAATCTGAATATATCACTTGCCACTCATGTGAAGCTTGGTAGTAATCTAGTACGAAAATCACAAAGTTCTATTTCTTTTATTAACAATATCCTTAACAAATTTCCTTTCAGCTTGAGAATCTCTTGGCTAATGATGCAACAGAAGCCGAAATCCAGGTAAAAGACAGCTTCTACATAAATTCAATTTTACTTCAGTATCTGCTCTATGTTGCTAAATTGGTCTGGGATAGATACCAGATCCTTAAGTTTGGATGCATGCGCCAGGTGCGATATGTTAATATCATTTTGTCTCTTGCAGGGTGTTATTGCTGAGGTTCCTGCTGTCATCCACAGGTGCATTAGCCGAGATGAGGCTGCGTTAGCTGTCGCCCAAAAGGTGGTGATTGTCTTTTGACTTTGTGTTACTGTTGTCCCCAAATCATTCTCATTGTGTATTCTTTCAATGTTTCAGGCTTTCAAGGGTTTGTATGAAAATGCATCCAACATTACTCATGTTGATGCTCACCTTGCAATCTTAGCTGCTATTCGTGATGCCAGCAAGCTTGTAGTTAAGGAGCTCACTCGTTGGGTATGTGCATTTATTTTATCGAAGCTCATACTGCAGTCTATACTTTCTTGTTTGGTCAGTATATTTCCTACAGAATGAGTGTAACTTTGGCTCATGAGTTAAATTATTGGTTCTATTTGTAACATCTTAGTCACTGTTTTACGCTACTGGTTTCATAGTTGTAGTTTTAGGATATATAAATAGCGCATTTTAAGTTCAGCTTATGAGGATTCAATTGTATTATAGGTTTCCCTTGCAAATAGTTGCGAACCCAAGCTTAGGGATAGTTATGCTTGCCCAAATGATATTTTGTCAGGCAGACCTTTAAGCTGTGATATTTTAAGTCCATTTTTGGTATGCTCAATGGTGTTTGTCAGTCTTAAAGCTGTGATTTCCTGTTCAGGTTTTCTTCTATAATTTGGAAGAACTGTCCAAATTCAGTGTCTTGCAAAATTTATCATTCTTCTATCCTGGCTTCTGATTTTAACTTTTCTTTAAAAATGAGAAATAAGAAACCACCATTTCCATTTTCTTGCCAGTTTGTACATCACTTTTTTTTTGTGTGTGTGTGTGTGTGTGAAAGATGACATGCTTTAGTTTTATTTTGTATGCTTGTAGCAGGCTAAGACGTGGTTGATCATGTATGGAAACACTTTTTTACTTTGTTTTTCTTATGGTTTGACAGGTGATCTATTCTGAGGAGGATAGGAAGTTTAATAAGGATATTACTATTGGTCTTATACGGAGTGAATTATTAAACCTTGCTGAGTATAATGTTCATATGGCGAAGCTTCTTGATGCTGGGAGAAACAGTATGTATAACAACAATATGCTGGTCTGATTTATTTTATCAAAGAAACTAATATATTTCACAATGTAATATTGTGCAGAAGCTGCTACAGAATTTGCAATTGCACTTATACAAACATTGCTGGTCAATGATTCTAAAGTGATATCAGAACTACACAATCTTGTTGATGCGTTGGCTAAGGTATGATCGTACTTAATTGTCTGACAAGACAAACTATATTACAAATACATGACTTTCTGACTCTAGAAATTTTCAGCTCGCTGCAAGACCTGGATCTCCAGAGTCATTACAACAGCTGGTTGACATTGCGAAGAATCCCACTAATGCTGCAGCTTTGTCCCCTGTGGCTTCCCGGAAAGAAGAAAGCGCGAGAACCCTTAGGGACAAGAAGGTCTTCAAAGTCATTCCTCTCTGTCTTGCCCGGATTCGATTGAGGGCTGTCTATTTATCATATCATTGTTTTGAAATCTGTATTTTAATTTATGCTCTCAGGCTACTGTGCTTACTGGAACAAGCAGGGAAGACTACAATGCCACAGAGTTGGTGGATCCAGATCCTGCTGGTTTTCACGAACAGGTGCTCAATTTAATTTCCTGCTTTAACGATTCATGCTACATGACATCTACAACTCCTTGATTTCTGTGTCCTCACCTGCTCTTCTGCTGTGTTTGGTATTTTTAATTGATATACTATTGGAGCTTTATTGCTAGCTGTCTGGGTTGAACGTTTCTAGTTCCTCTTTGTCATTAGAAAATATGGTGTTGATGTTCCAGAATGTGTTTCCAGCTCTTTAGCATATTCTCATTGGAGTATATTGCATCCTGCTAAATGTTCCCTGGTGGTTTTCCTGAAACTAGAATATACGTTTTCCTAAGGACTAGAATGCATTGGATTGAAATATACTCAATCAAGGAACCTCCATATTGAGACAGTTTCCGTGTGTGGCTCAGTTGTAAAAGTTGCAAGTTGCAATGACTTGGTCAGCTGATTGTTGATAATATGCTGTTGTAGAATTGTCTGTGATGCATATGCATGTTGCCCTTGCCTCCTTCATAGGGTCCTATTCTAGATTCTATTGTAGAAGCTCTTCAACTCTTTTCTGAAAATGCATTTTGTAGCAATGATTGTTTATGGTCGTTTTCTGAAATTTTCTTTTGCCTTCTTGCTTAATGGAAGCCACTGCCGAATATTATCTTATTTTTGTCTGTTGATATGGTTTGTACTTAGGTTTCCGTGCTGTTTCATGAATGGTACCAAATATGTGAACTTCCTGGAGCAAATGATACAGCATGTGCTCGTCATGTCTTACTCCTACAACAAAGGGGCCTTCTTAAAGGGGATGAAACATCTGATCGTTTTTTCCGCCGGATCATGGTGAAGTTTCACATTTTCAAATACCATGAATTGTGTTTACCTCTGAAACATTGATTGTATTATACTTCAACTTCAGGAACTTTCCGTATCACATTGTTTGTCTTCTGAGGTGATCAACTCCAACTCTTCCCAGTCACATCAAGGATTGTCTTTCCTTGCCATAGATATATATGCCAAGTTAGTCCTCTCCATTCTGAAGGTAGGCATGGGTTATTGGCCTTTTGAAACTGTTGTTATCTTATATGCATTTCTATTTTGTGCTTCCAGTTTTATTTTGATCGACTCTTGTCCATTCAAATTTTCCAGTTCTGCCCGGTAGAGCAAGGATCCAACAAACTTGCTCTCCTGTCGAAGGTAAGGATTCCATTCTTAAAGCTCTAGAGAGTATATGATGCGTTTTTTTGGGTGGTTTTAATATGCTCCACGATTGCGCCAGGTTCTCGCTGTAACAGTGAAATTGATTCAAAAAGATGCCGAGGAGAAGAGAACCTCCTTCAACCCCAGGCCATATTTTAGGCTGTTTGTTAATTGGCTGCTTGATTTGTGTTCTTTAGACCCTGTGTTTGATGGTGCAAACTTCCAAGTAAGCTGCATACGACATTCTGCTTTTGGTACAGCGTTGGTTTAGTCATAAATTTATTGTAACTTGCTTATTTAGTTTTGGTTTTTATTATTCGAGTCATCTTGTTTTTTGGTCTTCTCCATGCCCGTGTTGCTATTTCTGTTACCTTGGGCTCATCTCAACATTAAATGTTTCAGGTTCTGACTGCAATGGCAAATGCATTCCATGCTGTTCAGCCTATTAAAGTCCCAGGGTTCAGGTTTGTTTTTAATGTTCAAATAGCATCAATTTACTTGTTACGGTATATTTTCTGTCATATAAATTTAATTTAAGATATTCTGTATTTTCTCAATGTTCAGAAATGGCAAATTTTGCCTCTGTAAAAGTCATCTTTATTTTTTAGTACAACTCTGCAAAAGTCATCTGATTTGTTACAGGTTACTGTATTTTCATTATATTACATATTTTGTAGAAAACATTAGCTACAGGCGTATTATTGGGGATAGTTGCAAGATAATTGATTTTACATTTTTCCAGACAGAAATTACACTACCATATTGTTGCTTCTGGAGCTGCTAGCTTCTGGAGTTCCGAAGTGATGGCTATTTGGCACTAATGTGGTTTATTTGCTTTCAGCTTTGCATGGCTCGAGCTTGTTAGTCATAGAAGTTTCATGCCAAAATTACTCACAGCGAATGCACAAAAAGGATGGCCCTATTTCCAGAGATTGCTGGTAGACTTATTCCAATTTATGGAGCCGTTCCTGAGGAATGCTGAACTTGGTGAACCGGTTTGTGTATATATAACTTCCACCTCTTCCAAAATTAGTATCCTTATATCTTAGTTCATCTAATCTTATTGTGTAAATCTTTCCTAGATTCACTTTCTCTACAAAGGGACACTCAGGGTTTTGCTGGTGCTACTCCATGATTTCCCAGAGTTCCTTTGCGATTATCATTTCAGTTTTTGTGATGTCATCCCTCCCAGCTGCATACAGATGCGAAATATAGTCCTTAGCGCGTTTCCCCGCAATATGAGGCTACCAGATCCTTCTACGCCCAATTTAAAGGTTTGTTTTTTAAAAATAAATTTTCAGTGTTTTGCTTGGCCTTGGCTATGATAAAAATTTGATCTCGAAATTATGTGATGCATAATTAGATTGATCTGCTTGCGGAGATTAGTCAATCACCACGAATCCTCTCTGAGGTTGATGCAGCTCTTAAAGCAAAGGGGATGAAGAATGATGTGGATGAGTATCTCAAGGTACACTTGGAAGTTCCAAAATAATGACAATTAGTTGGTGTCAAAGCTTTCTTTTATCAATTTCATGTAGTTAGCTTGTTGAAAAATAACTTTCTGCTACAGACAAGACCAGCAGGGTCATCGTTTCTTGCTGAGTTGAAGCAAAAGCTTCTGCTTTCTCCAAGTGATGCTTCTCGTTCTGGGACCCGCTACAATGTTCCTCTTATCAACTCTCTTGTACTTTATGTTGGAATCCAGGTACAGTATGCTGATAAAATAAATAACAATTAATAATGATGATAAATTATGATAATTAAAAAATATATATGAATTGTGTTTTCCCTCTTGATTGTCCCTATATATCCTTTTTAATCCCATTGTTACAAGTCGTCTTAATACTCGGTTTTGGAACTTTTGGAATTTTTGAGGCTATTCAGCAGCTGCAAGCTAGAGCACCATCTCATTCACAACCTATTGCTAATATGACTGCATTCTTGGTGAGCGCTGCGTTGGACATTTTCCAGACATTGATAATGGATCTCGACACAGAGGGCCGATACCTATTCTTGAATGCTGTTGCCAACCAACTACGCTATCCCAACAACCACACACATTACTTCTCGTTCATTCTTCTTTACCTGTTTGCTGAATCAAATCAGGTGCGTATGGCAGATTATTTTCATCACTTCTTATCATTATTATTATTTTATTTTACCATTTAATGTTGGGACAGATTCCACCTTTTAATTAACAAGATAAAGTTTGTCTGTAAACATATATGATAGATCTAACTAACGTATGTAAACACATGGAATGAAAGATTGTTTGAGCTGTTATTGGTTTGATAACAATATCTTGTTTTACTTATTTCATTTTGTGGAAGTGGCGAAGTTTGCAACTTTTTTAGTTTCTTCCCTTTCCTTTCTTGATTAACACTCCGCTTGATGTTGGGTTTGAGTTATTATTGCCGTTAGCCAATTTCTTATGTATCGACTCCACTTGAAGCAGGAAATGATTCAGGAGCAGATAACTCGGGTTCTATTGGAGCGGCTGATTGTTAATAGGCCCCATCCTTGGGGTCTTTTGATTACCTTTATCGAGCTCATCAAGGTAAGTGGTGTTTCCTGCGTTTGATACCATACGGCATATGACTAGTTCAACTTTTTGACATGTTTTTGTCCTTACAACAGAATCCAAGGTACAACTTCTGGAGTAGAAGTTTCACAAGGTGTGCTCCGGAGATTGAAAAGCTGTTTGAATCCGTGTCGAGGTCTTGTGGGGGACCTAAACCTGTTGACGATAGTGTAGTTTCTGTCGGAATACCAGAAAATATGCACTAAAACTTCTCC
>JBBMKE010000011.1:2348452-2363080 GCA_037834125.1 Lippia alba | reverse complement strand
TAGACCAACAATCGGGGTGAATTGAAATCAGCCAGTCATATGCATTTATTTGACCTTTCTCTAAGCTTGGATCAAGCTCCTTCATCTTTTGCATAATTTCCCTCCACTCATCATTGTTTGCAGCTGATGCAGCTTTCCAAAACAGGCTCTTCAACTCCTGCGACTTCCATCGTTTGCTGAAATTCTGATACATGTGTCTTAAACAAAACCTGCCAAGCAGGTATTGAATTATGTGTGTATAAACCTTCATTTCATAATTTTTATAATAACTAATATATTGTAAACAGTACCAGCGTTTTTTATGATCACATATGTTTCCACAGGGTTTTATATGACTCTTTATACTAACATAGGGTCACTGTGATACAGTTAATTACTTCAGCCATAACACAAACTGTAAGAGTTAATGCATCCAACAGGCATACTTGTGTAACATTTACAATGTAACCATGAATAATAAACCATGGAATGATTAACCCTGAATCTCACAAATAAAATTACCTGTGCTCACACTCAGGTGCTAGCTCAGCTACTGCATCCAATAGGCCCTTCTGTCTGTCACTTATGAAGGTACACTTTCCCCCTTGTTGGCCTCCCAAATCAGACAGTAATGTCTCTAAAAACCACTTTCATGATTGGTTGTTTTCACTTCTTACATATGTAATGTCAATTGGAATGAAATTGTCATTGCCATCCTTTCCAACTGCAAACAACAACTGACCTCCATGTACTGTCTTAATGAAGCATCCATCCATCAATAAATGCTTGCTTCATTGCAGCTAAGCTGAAGTACATCTTGTCAAATCTGGGAGGGTTTGAATCCCCTATTTGCATTACAAATACATTGCTCCCAGGATTTCTTTGCCTTATTGTTTCACAGTAATCCCATAACAAACCAAACTCAGCCTCAAATTCCCCCTAATTTTGTCCATGGCAAGCCTCTTTGCTCTCTTAGCAACTCCCTCTGCAATCTCCACTCCCACATCCCTCTGAACAATATTCTGTAATGTGCTGAGTTTTGTATCAGGATGGTCCCTGATTGTCTATTCAATCCTTGCTATAATGTATGTTGCTGTGGCCCTGTAATTGTGTTTTTTTCTTGAGCAAGTATGCTCTCCCCTAAGAGTCTTCACCTAGAAAAGGGTGGAGTTCTGGTACACTGATGCATGAATCCTCCACAGGCACCCTTCTGCTGCACACTTTGCAGTCACCCTTGTTTTTTCTGATTTTTCCAAATCAATCACAAACCCTTTGTGGATGCTCCAATCAGTGAGGAGTTCTTTATACTTTGTCACTCCAGAGAAGGTCAATCCTACATGGAACTTCAGAGTCTGCACATTGTCACCATATCTGAACATTGCAAATCTTGGCGCCTCATGATCTGAATCTGGAGGGATATCAAAATTCTCATCCTCATCAGCATCAGTGTACCATGCATCTCCTTCTGCTCTTTCTTCTTGTCTGGGTTGAGCTTGAGCATCTCTTCTGTTCCTTCTAGATAATTTCTTTTTTTTTCCTCATCTCTTGAAGCTTTTGTTTCTTTGCAACCTTGCTTCTATCTCTGGGCTGAAATATGTCATCATTCTGAGACCCTTCAACCCCACTGTACCAGTCAGAGTCATTTTCTTCCTATACTTCCAAGTTTTCAGCTGCACTTGGTTCCTCTGAATCATCTGATTCCAACGAATCATCACCCTCACTATGGGCTGGGGAATCTTCAGGATCATCTAAGACAGTACAAATTCAGATGTCAAACACATATCCAGTTTTAAATTACAAGTACAGGTACTACATTGATATATGCATATAACATGTTCCAGGCTTATAGATCACATGTGGATTAACCCTACAGATGCAATGAAATACCTGATGTGTTGCCCATTGCCTGCTTTCCCTTCCTCTGATATTCCCTTGCTTGTCTGAATTCCTCAACCATCTCAGGACAAGGTCCCAGGTCTTCATACAAGTAATCCTCATTCTCAATTTCTTCCTCTTCTTCAGCATCAACTTCATGTCCACATTTTGAAGCCACATCAATGTCTTCATCCTCCATATCATCACCCATCTTAGGCCCTATATGTTCTACAAGAACATGATCAGCTTAATTAAAATGCTGCATACTTTTAATTAATGTAAACTAATCATATCTGTTCTAAACATTTTAAACAATTTATTGAATGAATTCCTGCAGGGTTTGCCTCTTCATGTCCAGCTTCCCAGTTTGAATCATTTTCAGGTATCTCACAAAAAATGCAGAAAACAATGATTGCATATACATGCTTCAACAACCAAATATGTCATCCACGTACCTCAATGCAATTTCAGAACTGCTCAAATCCCACCACCCCACCGACAAAAGTATACTACAAAGCCTCCACCAGCCGTTTTAACAACAAAACCCGGTGTGTCGCGAGTTTTCTCCGGCAAAATGGACTAGGCTTTGCAAGCGAAGCCTCTGCTCTGGGTTTTCCCTCCAAGAAATTGCACAATGTGAAATGTTCTTTTCAAATGAGAAAGGAATGAAAGTACCTGCCGCGGGCATAAGGGTATTGTTGTCTTTTCATCCCGTTTCATTGACTAGATGAGATTAGGGGGCGGTGAGAACAATTTAAAAAACATAAGGTCTTTTGTAGTACTTTTTTTTTTCATAGAGTTTTTTGTGAACTTTTTGAATAATACAGGGGTTTTGACAGCGTTGACTCCTTCAAAATCACAATCAAAATCTGCCGCCTGATAGAAAAAAGTCAAAAAACATAGCATATATATTTTGTTACTTTGAGATATATCTCTGCAGTATAATGCGTCGCCATTAGTTATTTGTTTTAATTTCAACCTCAATCATGTGATTATTAACTGACCTTGGGATCTTTATTTTTCAAGAAATTTTATCTAGTGAACAAACTTTTAATAAAGTTTATATAAAGTTCATTCTCTCTTCGATCTCAAAATCAAAAGATGGTATTCATCAAGTTTTTCATTATGAACACATGAAAGTAATATCGTTTTGTTTTAAGTAACAAGGTATGTTAATTACATCTACTACATTGAACATTTTATATATCTTTCAAAAATATTTTTGAGTATAAACATTAAAATATAATTCCTAAAACTTTATTTTTTGGTGTAAAATTAATATAATTAAAAAAAACGAAAAAACCTATAGAATTTTTACCCAGGTAAAATGACCGTCAAAAATGGTCTTTTCAAATTTAATTTTATGGAGGAATATATGTTATAAACTAGTCAACGTTTCAAGAGTTGAGTGACATGCACTCGTTATTTTTAAATTGTAACACAAATTTCAAAATTAAATGAGACGAAAGAGCATGATATTTATCAGGTGAAGTTGGTAACCAAGATTTTGATGGTTTGAGCTAGAGGTAGGCCATCGCACGTGTGACATTGTACTATATTTGTATAAACTTATATAAACTTGGGTGATGAATTAATTTCGACACACATCTCTAGACAAAGTCTACCTTTCATTATAATGTTACTCCCTCACCATGGAGGCATGGACCCAATCTATGACCTAACACATTTCAATACTTCCACAATTATTTTTTTATAGTGTTTTTCATAACTCTTACGTGCAAACCTCCAACCTCACTGTCGGCGGCCTATAACTATTTTACTTTGGTCAAATTGCAAATTTGAAATTTAAAACTAAAGCTCTAGGAATTAAAATTTCTTTTTCATTGTGTCTCACTTCAAATACATACAAGCACACATAATAAAAACGAAGGCCAAGGGATAAACTTCATCTACCTCTCTTGAATTTTGATGTAATTACATTAGACTAATTAATTATAACTTTGATGGGGTTATAATTATTTTTTGTGTGTTACGGGGATCGGTCGATGCTATTGTCTTCGATTATCATATTCAGCCCCCGTGGAGGCTAATTCAAAATTGTTATCTGATCAACCAAATTAAGACTTATATCTGCGAGGACATACGCATAAACATTACATTCTTTGTAATGTTGTTGAAATTTAACCTCCTAATGTTTATTGAAATAAGATGATCAGTGGATCTCAATAATATTTTCTAGGGGGTGGCATTCAACATTGCCTTTCATAATCAGCTTAACGACAATTTCAGAGTCACACTCCACTTCGATCTTTCTAAGATGATTTTACCACATAACTTTTAGCCCTTCACGGAGCTCGTGATTTCCGTTTTTATATATTTCTTCCATCGGACAAAGGTAGTCTAATAGTCGTTCTTTCTATTTTGATTTATCTCAACATATATACTCCCATCTATTACTTTTATTTATAGATAACTTTTAAATTTCCTTTAATTAATTAATTTTATCCTACTTTTAATTTCGAACATAATAATATAATAGGGGATATGACCGTAAAGGCGTAAAGTATGAAATTCTTTTATGGATCACTCGTGGACAAAAAAGAGATGTATCTGTAGACAATTTTTATAATTAAATAAATGTTGGTAAATGTACGTGATCCAGCATTAATTTAGGCAGAAAAATAGCTGGTATGTCCGGAGGGTGCCTTTACAATTAGGAGGCAAATATCTTGTAATTTGATATTCCCCATTCTTCCACCCACCTTCCAAATCCCACAAAAATACAAACTTTATAAATATTTTAATTTACATTCAATTATTATTTTATACAAAATTAATAAACAAATAAATAAAAGAAACTACTTCTCCCTTTCCTCACGCTCTTCACCTACTCTTAACCTCCAATCATATAAATACCTCCCAAACCCTTCTCATTTTAAATTCCCAACCAAAATTCAAAACCCAAACCCTAATCCCATCTTCATCACACACACAAATAAGTACATTCACAGAAGTAAAGAAAAAAGCAAGAGGAAAATGGCATTAATATCTCCAAGAAAGCTTAGATACGATCTATACTCGTACTCATATCAAGAAGATTCAAACATCCCACTAGTTATCTCTGTTCTCGCGTCTCTCATCGAGAGAACGCTAACCAGAAACGCGAGGATTGCCAAGAACTGCAAATGGTCGTCGATGGCTTCGAAAACGAGACTTTTCGACTGCGACGAGACGCCGGACATGACGATACAGTCGTATTTGGAGAGGATATTCAGATACACTCGAGCCGGGCCTTCGGTTTACGTCTTGGCCTACGCTTATATCGACAGATTCTGTCAGTTTTATCCTGAGTTTAGGATTGGAGCTAGAAATGTGCATAGGTTGCTCATCACGACGATCATGGTGGCCTCGAAGTATGTTGAGGATATGTAAGTTTCTTGAACTTTTCCTAGCTCTTAATTATGATCAAGATTATGTTTTTTGGGGAAAATGCTGATCTTTTTCGATGCCCATTTGAATATTTTTGAAGAAAGAATGTAGTTTTCACTGTTTGGAAACTTCTGTAATTTGGCACGATATAGTGTGTCTATGAGAGAGAGAGAGTTTTAGGCATAAACTGTCGGTGGGATGGAATAATACTGTATCTGAAAAATGATAATATTTTTCTGAATTGATATATTAGGGATGATCAAGTATTCAAACGAGGACAAAACTATATATTAAATTCTTGCTATAAAGACGTTTAAATATATAGTACGTAGTGGGAGTAATTTCTACATTTTGATTATTTCCAACAATTTTAATTTACTTATATATTTCTATTTTGTAAAATTTTTGTAGGAATTACAGGAATTCATACTTCGCTCGAGTAGGTGGATTAACAACGAAAGAAATGAACAAATTGGAGTTCGAATTCTTGTTCTTGATGAAGTTCAAACTGCACGTGAATGTGAGTGTTTTCGAGAGTTATTGTTGTCATTTGGAGAGGGAAGTGGGGATTGGAGGAGGATACCAAATAGAGAGGACTTTAAGATGTGCTGAAGAGATTAAGACAAAACACAGAACAGAAACAAGACATGATCATGATCAGATTGCTCGTCTTTTGTTGTAGATTTGTCTTTTTAATTAGTTTATTTCCACTTATATATGTGTTTTTGCCAAAAATGGGCTGGGTAAATATATGTCACGAACTCATACCAAATTGTATAGAAAATTGAGCATTTAAAGGAATTGTGGTTTTGCTCCTGGTAATTCTAGTTTCGGATTTATGGTAAAAACAGAAATTGGTAGAGTACGAAAATTTTATATTTGGCGTGTAGGTAATAAAATTTTAGAAGAAATTTAATTAAATAATAAATAAAATAAATTTTAGTGTATAATTATTTGATTTGATCGAGTAGAAATTAAGCTAGGATTTTCATTCCGAATTTGTGTTTGGACACTAAATGAATCAACTTTCCAGGTCCCAAAAATCTTTACAATTTTTTTTTAATTTATATTAAATGATATGTGTAAGTAGTACATTCTTAATTAGACGGAAGCAACCAATTATTCTTTTAATACTTATATCAATCAAACAAAATGTCTAAAACATTATTATACGTTATTGCCAACAAGGGTTGGTCCAAGTGGTAAATTGATTCATTTTTAAGGGCGAGGTTCCAGGTTCGAATCCCCGCCTTGGGTGTGCGTGTGTAAAAAATAATAATAATAAAAAAATTAAATTATTATACGTTACACTGCTTGTATATGTAGCTGCTTCATTAAGTTAAGTCGAAGAGAATCTTATTTAATAAAAAAACTTTGAGGGTATTAGCTAGGTTTAAAGTTAGGTCTCCAATTTTTTCAAAATTTGGAGCATTTATATAATTGCTAATTGGTAAAGATTATCTCTTCATCTAGTTAGAAAAAAAAAACAAAAAAGAAAAGAAGAAAGCTTAAATTAAAAAAAAATAAAAAATGCCTCTTTTATTTTCAGAATTAAATCACGATTATACACTTCTCATTAATGCGCAATCAAATTTCCCAAATATTATTTTTCCTAAAACACTAAATGGGAACAACCGAACAACCAATAAATTTGTGAGATCAACTCTAATGCGCCGACACTTCTAAAAATATCATTTTGCCGTGTCGTCTCCGACACTTCTCACGCGGAAAACCCACAAAAAAATCTGTATCGTTGTATCCGTGTGGTGTCGTATCCGTGCGCCGTGTCCGTATCCGTGCGACATAGGGGATCAGATAATAAACAAATTAAAAGAATCATCATCTTTCATTTGTTTATGCTGCAATCATGAAATTATTTTACAGGAAAATCTGCAGCTCCTCAACTTGTCTGCACCTTTTAAATACTTAACAGGAACTGTCATATTTATTTATGATATTTTCTTATGTGGTAGCAGCTGAAATCAAGGGTAACTTCAGTAATGCTACCAAACATCATGATGGGCTTATTAAATAAAAACCCATATATATACTATTCATGCCCAAGAATCTAATTATTGATCGAGTTGAAGAATATTATCATTATTATGATTTGTGATCCTTGTAAAGTTATATGTGTCACCCTCCATCCCATCATTTATTTGCATGGTTTAAGCACACTTAATAGTCTTACTCTTAACTTTAATCAAAGTACAGCTCATCTTGTCACCCTTTTACGTGCAACATTAGGAATTAAAAATACATAGAAAGTGACTTCAATCAAAGATTCAAAGGCTAAAAATACGTGATTATTGTGGAGACATGATGTTTGCTTGCTACATGGATGAGAGAGAGAGAGAGAGAGAGAGAGAGAGAGAGAGAGAGAGAGAGAGAGAGATTATGTGAATAAAAAATGTTGACAGTACACTATAAAATGAGGCCAAGGCCAGGAAGTGGCAAGGTTTCAAGTATTTTTCTGAGGATAAGTCCACTAACTTCGGTGACTCAATATTTTGGGCCTAGCTAATACTTTT
Source organism: Lippia alba (assembly GCA_037834125.1). Lineage (NCBI taxonomy): Eukaryota > Viridiplantae > Streptophyta > Magnoliopsida > Lamiales > Verbenaceae > Lippia > Lippia alba. The sequence continues at coordinate 2,355,305 of JBBMKE010000011.1, read as the reverse complement.
AGAAAGGGCCTGGCCCAATCATCATATGTGGACAGAAAAAAAAAAAAAGGATCATGGTAAATGCATGGTTCAATGGGATCACAGGAGTGTAGTTTAAAATAGATTTAAAATAGAGTTAACTCCACACGCACACCCCAGTGTTAGACATAAGTATCACGAAAAATTATATATTACAAAAATTAGTTGATAAAATTCTGTGTTAGCACATAATTTCAACCCCACGATTATTTGTTAGTATTTTAAATGTGTTTTTCCTGTTGAAAAATAATCAAATTAGAAATTACCACAATAATTGACTCTTTATCATGCTCCGAAAAAATAATTAAGCTTAAATTGAGATGTTTGAGAAGATATAGATATAAATTTGAAAGAGACGAATGATAGAGGATTCTAAAAATTTAGGGTTAAATGAAAAAGTGTTAATTATACAATTCCCCCCGTCCTTGATGTTTGAGAAGATATGGAAATAAATTTGAAAGAGACGAAAGATAGAGGATTCTAAAAATTTCAGGTTAAATGAAAAAGGATTAATTATACAATCCCCCCGTCCTTTGGGCTATAGGGCGGATTGCCCCCTATCCTTTGATTTTGGGCGATTTGTCCCCTTATCTTTGAAAAATATCACACTTAACCCCTTTGAACACACTTTAACCGTCGATTTCTCTTTTGCCACGACGAACCAATTTTCAAGACCACCACCATTGTGTTCGTCTCTCCAAGGAGAGCCAAAACCCATACCCCACTCAACTTTATTAGCCGCCAAACGTTTCGTTTGTCATGCGTCGTGTTTGACCGATGATTTTTGCTTTGTCAGTTGTCAGATTTTGATTTCGAGACCGTTATTGTGTTCCTTGCTTCGAGAGCTTCAATTTGATATAAAATATCAATCAATTTGAAATCAGATTGTACAGATTTACTTTGTTAAAATTTGTTAAAAAGAATTAAGTGTGATATTTTTCGAAGTTTACGGGACAAATCGCCCAAAATCAAAGAATAGGGGGCAATCCGCCCTAAGGCCTAAAGGAGGGGGAGGGGGAGGGGGAGAATTGTATAATTTACCCAATGAAAAAATAAAACCATATTTATTATTATTATTATTATTATTATTATTATTATTATTATTATTTTTAACAACTAACAACAAAATGCTATCATAGACCATATTAACTATCCAAAATTATCCAAATTGCATGCATCAAATGTACCAAAATGCATCAAGTAATATCTATCCAAAGACATTATAAAATGCATACAATACAAGTCAAGTAAGTGAAATAGCTGGTTCTTCTTCTCTTCCCCGAGTTCTTCTTCCTTCCTTTCTTTCCCTGGCCTTTCTTCTCACATCTTGACTCATGCTTCCTAAAATTGTTTGCATCCATGTAAAACACCACCTTGCGATTCCCACATGGGGTGGGAATCAAGGACAGGTGCTTCAAACTTTGATATACTATAGGCATCTCCAAGCAGCGATTTCAAACAAAAATGTTAAGAGTTAGACCTCATCCCAAACACAAATGGAGCACTATATCAAATCATACTAGTGTTTAAAATCAATAAAAGGAGAGTAAAAATGATAATTACATAGAAAAATACTAACTCAGTCGCATTTGTGAGGCGTATGTAACTCAAACGGTCAACTTAAGATTTTTTATGCAATAATTTATAAAACACAAGGTTCACCAAACCAATTTTTATAACATAGAGTTTTTATGACACTTATTCCTAACACATGGGTGCTTCATGAAAAAATCTCGTTTAAAATAGGCAGCGAACGGGGTGATGTATGGCTCTCATAATCTATACGTATTGGCCGAAAGTGTCATACCGGCCCATTATAAACCAAAGCTCGACTTAAGGATGGGGCTAGAGTGAAATGAGTTTAGTTTTAAAGAGCAGGAAATTAAAAAACAAACTAATATCATTAAATACGGTTCGGTTTATCTTACACACATCCGTAAGATTTTTTCTCACAAATAATTAATTAATTATTGTACATGCTCTAATGTAATTATCTTCGGGGCTAACGGGCAATCCAAAGTGATGGTTGCACAGACTATTTCGGCACAATTTTATTAAGAATCTAACAAGAACATAAAAAAAAAGTAAAAATAATAAAGTATCTCTAAAATGATAATAGTTCTTAATCAGAACCCTCAAATGGAATTCAAATTTGAAACATTGTCATTTGACAAAATCAAAATTTTGCAACAAGACATTGGGCTTTTCAACAACAATCAACTCGTATTCCCAACATGACTAGTTGTGGACACTTAACATGTGAGAAGAATGTCAGAAGAGATCACAATGGACTTATTTACTCCTTGAAAGCCGATGACAGGATTGTCCGCGTAGATGTCAAGGTAATATTTTTCAATTTGAATACTTTTTTGTAATAGTTCTTTCCAAATTTTGAAGTTTTCCCCGAGCTCTTTCCAAATTTCAGGAAGAAAAGAGATGAGAGGCAAATTATATAATCCTGCCACCATCGGACCCCCATATCGGAAGTTATATGTCTGGGCATTTGGAGGGACAGAAGAAGATAAACCAAGATTGTTTATATTTTAAATGGTTGAAAGACCAGAATTACCATGGTCTTTTACCCTAACCTTCTACCCACCTCTGTGTCCGACATGCGCATACTATCGAAGGGGAAGCCCATGGTCAATATTCCGACACAAGAACACATGCAAGGATGGAGAGGTAATTTATCATGTAATGTATCTATTTAAATATTCTTATAATTATATTTTCATAATTTCTTACTAATAATTTTTTTAATTTTTTTCTAAATTTTCTTTTTCAGCCCTGAAGCGACCAAAACAACATCTGGTCATCCACATATAACAAATTGAATCCTGAACTAGTTAGATGTGATTTTTTAACAAGAAGTTGTACATGGACAGAAAATTTTGGTTTTGCACAATCTCAAATGCAAACCTAAACTAAAAATGTCAAACCTTTAGTTATTATTGAAACAATGTCAAATAATGAATATATTTATTTTGCAAGATTCAATCAAATTACTTGTGCAAGGACCGCAAAAGCTTGTTGCAAACTAGGCCCTATCTTCTCACGTACACAATTTTTATATCACTTGGGTTAAGTTATACCGTACATAGTTATAGACTAAATAGAAAAAATAAACATAGTTGTAATAATAGAAATTATCACTAGTGCAGTGAGTTTTTCTAGGTTCAGCCATGATCAACATCATGAGTAAGGATGATTGTTTTTTGAAGTAGAAAGTACATGCTCAAAGATAATTAGCTCTAGGGTTATCGAAAATGACTCATTTTCGTTGAAAAATCTACAGCTCCTACAAAAAACCCTTTGTTCCCAAACTAAAACCCTGAATGATCATTTCACACAGCCATTTCTCTTTGTTTCCAAGCAAAAATCCTAAAACATCATTTCACATTACAATAAAAAATTTGCACCTTGTACAAGAACTTCTGTTTCTCTTTGTCCCCAAGCTGCTGCACAGGCTGCTTATGTTACCTCTCGACTACCAGCATCACCAAAGTAAACATGAAAGTCAAATAAAAAGTTCAACTAAAACCTTAGCGACAGAGAGCTTAGAGAAAGAAAGGGAGAAAAATGGAAGAGAAAGAGGGATTGCTACCAGAGTTTAAAATTTACCCGTGAGCCAACTATTACTTCAACACCAAGAGTTCCACAATCTCCAAGGACGATGATGCACCAAGAGAGAAATGCAGGTTTTGGGAGGAAAGGCCAATTAGGAGGGTTCAAGGAATATTTTTGGTAGAAGTGGACAATAATCCTAACATTCTCCTATTTAAAGACAAAAGTACAATGACTTTTCAACTGTCTGATGGTAAATTGAAGCCAAAAGATGATGTAATTGAAGGGCTGAAAAGAAAGCTCACCAACAAGCTTGCTCCCTTTGCATCTTCGTTGCATCAACAATGGCAAATTGCTGATTGCATAGGTCGCTGGTGGAGATATGATTTTGCACTAGATATGCAACCATACCGCTGCTCAGGCTCAGAGTTTCCAGAGTGCAAGACTCTTCCTCATTTAGCTACCTGAGTACGAGTATTTTGCGATTCCAGAGAACCTAGAGCATAGGATTGTTCCACATCACTAGCTATCTACGGATTATGATGATATTATATTATCTATTCCTCTGTAGGTATATATATTTTAGATCATGGGCCTCAATGAGCCCCCAAACTTATGTTTTTTTGAATCTTTAAAGCTATGCAGCTGATTAGCCGGTGATTTTGGATTTGATCCACTTGGACTTAGTGAGCATCCTGAAAGCTTGAAGTGGTATGTTCAGGCGGAGTTAGTTCATGCTCGCTTTGCTATGGCTGGAGTTGTTGGGATTTTTTTCACTGATATTATCCAGATTTCAACTTTTGAATCTTTTGAGATATATAACAAAAAAGCGGTTGTAAATGTCAAAGATCTAGTAACTGTGAGTTAGTAACTAACTAGTAACTGTGAAAGAACTCCAATAGAAGAGTCTAATGCATTCTCACTAATCATACTTTGCTGCAGACAAAACTCTCTCTTTCTTCCGATCAGTAAAATTCTGTATATGTTAATGACATAGTTTTTGTTTCCGTTAAAAATAAAAAAAATAAATAAATAAAAAGTTCAACTTTAATGGAATGACATTACCATATATTCAAATAATAAATAAAGCTTATGTTGACAATAAACTTTATTATTAAATATTGAAGATTGTACAAAATATAAAAGGGATATAAAATGTATGCCATTTGGAGTAAAATATCTATGTCACTCGGGATGTTAAATTTTATGAAAATGTTTTTCTATCAATTATAACGCAAGTGATGCCAGAAGTGAGACAATTTCTGCCAGATCTTTATAGATGAATTCTTTTCAAACAAAGTTCTGATCTCACAAAAACCGACACCCATGATCAGGGAGTAGCGAGTTCTAATCCGTACGAGGTTAGATGCAACCATGATGGAAATACCAATTGAGGATAAAGAGACTTCAACCGACACTAATCATCTTCTGTCGGAGGTACATGACTCGCAATTACTGATAGCCCCCTCTAATGGAAAAATCAAATTCAATGAGGAGTTGGTTCATCCGACACTAATGACTCGCAATTACTGATAGCCCCCTCTAATCGTATATGCTACGGACATTCCGCATTTCTATGTTCCATAAACTTGTATGTAAAAATTCCACCTGAAAATTTTCTTCTAGTTCAAAACAATCAATATGTAGAATCAGAACAAGTGATTTGCTAAAATTCGCGTAGGAAAATCCACTTTGTATCATAGTCACCTAATGAGTATATCTCAAAGAAAGTATCAGTCTCTCCAACACTGATTCTTAAATATTGGGACTCTAATTCTCTAAACAACAGATTCAAAATTTTACCTTACTGATGAATATTAGACTCTAAACAATGCCAAGCAATATTTTTGACAAAGAAACTAATTACACTTTTTTTTTGCGTTACCATAGAGCATTATCACTAATCAAATTTGTATTTCTTATAGCGTAAACATGCTATGTTGAGAAATTTGTATAAATTAACCGATTAGTGCCTAAATACAAAAAAAAATATTAAAAGGTTGTACTCACGAAGATTTAAACCCTCATAAATTGTAAGTGCATCTTCACAAATCTTCATTAGATAATGACAGCCATGTGAATTGGAGGATAATGATGGGACTTTGTTGACCTCAGTTAATATTTGTCCGCTCAACATTCTGCCATGAAGGAATGATTATCACCATTCTTTTATATGTTTAATTTCATTTTTAATTCATGTATGTTCCATACTTTCATTATTATGGGTTTGCATTGTAAAATTTTATTTATATTGAGAAATCCAATTAATAATCGTTTGCCATTTTGATATTTTCTTTTTATTTATTTATTTTTTATTTGTTTTTTTCTTACATTCTTTTTATTTTTATTTATTTTATCAATTCGATAATATTTTTTTAACTTATCTTTTCTCTCATTTCATTTTAATTTTTTTTCTTTTATATACAATTCTTATCTTTTTTCAAATATAATGTTGTCTACTATATTATTCTTTTATGCTATTTATTTATTAGAATTTAATAAATAAATTAAAATAATTATAAATTATATATTAATATAAAAATTATTGTAAATGTATTTAAATCATAAAAAGAAATTTAACTTGCACACGCAATAAATGTGCCACAACTACTCATTAATATTAACAGTGGATTAAAAAAATAAGATATGAAAGTAGCCTAATATCAAATCCTAAACTATAACATTAGGTTGTATCATTAGCCTAATATCAAACCCTAAATGATAACATTGCTGGTATCATCACCTATCTGCATAAAAAAGAAATACATTGTAAAATAGTAAGAACATGTTAGATATGAGATCTTTTTATTTAATTTAATTTAATTTAATCTTATATTTGACGGACCCAAAATACGCTCGTATCCTCATCCTCCACGTGGCCTGTTTTCGAGAGGTTCCCATCAAGACAGTCATCGCCCCCAATGTTGCGCTTGATATTTACAAAGCTCGCGGCTCTTGCCCAGTCTTAATTCTTGTCAACCACCTGAAATGTCGCTTCCCTCGGGATCACACCCTCGCCCGTATCAACCCTCGGGTTGCTGTGCTCGTGGATGCGTTGCTCCCACCCTTCTACAAGGGACCCGCCTCCGAGCGTTCTCACGCTCGACGACGGTGAGCCATCCTGTGCTCGAAGGGGTGTTACCATGCGAGTTTGAATGATCGCCTAACCACCTCTGACACAACACCTGGGTATAACGGCCTAAAAGGTGAAAGCGACCTATGCACGTCACTTTCAGGCCCTCATGCATTGTCACGTGTCTAGGGCGACACT
>JBBMKE010000011.1:2322995-2333221 GCA_037834125.1 Lippia alba | reverse complement strand
AGCATTGCTGGTTGAATAAATAGCATGGTTGGGCATAATGAGCGAAGTATCCGGCTCATGCAGGCCTAGTGAGAAAAGTTGTGTCACATTCATAAGTGGCCCCAACTCCAAGTACTTTTCCAATGTCTCTGTGTTTTTATTTTTAAGGGGAAAATAAATGTAAATTTTACAATATTATCTTTTATTATTATTTCAAATGAATTCAAACGCGTCGGGCCGAAACTAGAATTTTAAGTTTTAGGGTGAGGGAGGAGATTAAAATTTTACAAAAAAGTTAAAAATTTAGGGGTTCAATACGTTTGTTAACTTTGTCACTATATATATTCATAATATAATATGCGTTACAAATTGTGTCACGGATGTATAATTTATTAAGTTTCTATACTTTAGTGGTGAGTATATTTTTTATACATGTGATTGTGTTGGTTGTTTTCTTGATTTTCTATGGATTTGGTTTTCAAGCCAACTGAATTGTTTTTGAAAGCTAAGATGTTGGAGGTATATATATATATATATATATATTTGTTTTGAAAAGATTGGAGGTGTATATTTTAATTTTCATGATATGTCCCTATCTGGAAAATGTATTTATTACACAACTAGTGCTTTATGAATAATATAGTTCTAGTTTTAATATAACACAAAAGCTAGTGTTCTAATATACATATGATCCGTGTCTCTAATGGGTATTATTTTATTGATGAGGAAGTATTTAAAACAAAAACATATGGTTGGAATGGCAGAGTAAAATAAGAAAATTTGAGAGAAAAATAGGGATAGGTGTAGTTGCTATAATATTTGATGGACGATTATGTCGGAGACTGTGTCAGACACTTCTCATGTAGAAAATTCTTAAAATTTTTATATTGGCATATTCATATCATGTTGTATTCGTATCACCATATCATATGTCATAGATTATAACATTAGTGTTAAGAAAAAAAATGAGAAAATATTAATTGAGGCAAATAGAATATATATAATAGATTTTCGGTGGTACGGTGGGGCTGGAGGTAAGTGGCCATATATGGTTGGCTATCAACTACAGTATGAAATATTCTAGACTTAGTTATTTTCAAATTTCAATATTATTTTATAGAAGTACCATTGGTTATAATGGTCATTAACTCCGTAATCAGGCATATATGTGAATATAATAAATATATATATATATATACATATGTGTATATTATTAATAACATACTTTGTTAGTGGTAGGAGAGTGGCTTAATCTGAATATGATCGCACATTCAAGCCTCATCTTCTCAAGTTCTCCAATTTCAGCAATAATCCACTAGTTAAAGAAAAAAAAATACATATAAACAAATTTAGCAACATTGAAAGTTATTGAAATAATGGGGTACGTCTTCGAGAAAATGTTACTTATAATGTTTCGATTATAACCACGTATTTAAAAATTCGAATACAAGACTTCAAATTAAACTAAAACTTTGAACCTCCGGAATTATTTTACACCATCTAAATATGCAGATGGAGGGATTAACATACATTGTTTAGTGGTTCCTCTTTTTCTTGCGGTAAGGAAAGAATTGTAACACCAATATTCTCTCTACACAATGCTTAATAGGGTTCCTTTTTGGTTACCTTTTCCCATGTAAAGATATGGGACTAAAATAAAGTGCACTCAAAGCAACCAATAAGAGTAAGTTGGAGAATATACCACTCCTCTTTTCTTCCTCCCATATCCATGTCACACAAACATTTTAATTATCACATTAATATCTATTTTGTGCTATATTCGCATTGTTAATCATTAATTCCTACATTATAAAATACACTTTGCACTATACATGCACTTCGTAACTCTAATTATTTCATAACACACCCCTCGCCCTCAATATAAACCGGTTTCTTACTTGAGACTTGAAAGTATGATATCTCAATCAAGACTGCAGACAAGTCAAGCTAGCTCGCGAGCCGATCTCGAGCTGGCTTGGCTTGAAATCGAAGTGGACCGAGCGAGTAGCTTGATTAGAGATGGATTAACTTTTTTCCTATGTTTGTTGTTGTTTATTAACCTGTGTTATTCTATTTGAGTGATTGAACATGATATCTTTACAAAATTATGCCTAAGGATATTCCTTTTTTACTTTTTTTTTGTAATTTCAAGTCCGTCCTCAAGCTGGCTTTGACGAGCCTTATAAAGTCAAGTCAAGCTGATCTCGAGTTTCGTGCTTGCCGAGTTTCAAGCCTAAAAATGCCCAACACACCGAGCTCGGTCCTCAATATCAATTTTCAACTGCAAACTCGAATCCAAGATTTTTAGGCAAAACTCGGTTCGACTCAACTCGATTGTAGCCCTAATCTCAATGTTGCTAGCTACTTCTTTGTACTCAGAATGATGCCTAATCAACAAAGTTTAAATTTACCATCTCTAAAAAAAAAGAGAGAAAAATGGATTTAATTGGACTGATATATACTCCTCATATATGATATAGATATATTCTTTGACCCTTTATGTTAATACATATGTATCGTCTAGGACACTAATGCTTATCTAATGAGCCAAAAACAGCACATTACGAAGCAGTAAAAATGGGTCATGGGGATAGATTGCATTTTGGTTTGTTGTGGATGGTGGCCTTCTTTCGGCTTTGTCGGTTCTTATTCCATTATTATCAAATAAAGATAAATGAAAGAAAAGCTAACCAAAGTCAAGGGTTAATATTTCTCATTCTTGTGCAACGCACACCATCAGTACTATGATTCCTTAATAAAATTTAATAATTAATTCAATGACTTCAACATATATATAGTTGACTGAAACATGTATATATATAGATAAATGTAATTAATATTTTGATTAATTATCTTTTACAACTAAATTGTTTGTATACAAACATAGGCCAAAAAAGTTTTCCACAGCATGACCTAAGGTCATGAGACCGAAGATATCAGCAGAGAAAAATGACAAAGATGAGACCCCTTAATTAGTTTGCCCGTTTATGACTTCAAAATCTGCACGGAGAATGGGTCAAACTACTCGGTCTAATTTCAAGTTTCAACATAATTAAGTTTGTAGTTTTCTTTCTTCCAACTTCCAAGTGCCCACAGTCATACATCATTATTAAAACCTGTTGTTCTTGAAACCAAACAGTATAGTTCAATATTTTTGACGTAAAACGCAGTGTCTTTAAACCGGGAAATTATGTTTTATTTTATGCGAGTGATCTTGTTTGGTCTAAGGTTCTTAAGGAAATTTGTAAAAATATGTTTATACCCCTTACGGTTTGTATAAGTGCTATATTGAATATATGATCAAATTTACAAAATTATTCATAAAGTTTAATAATTCAATATCTGAAATCACAAATTAAATTAAAAAAGTTAGAGGTATTTTTAAAATGACATAAATGACACCCTAACGGACGTAAAAAACCACAAATAGTATTCAGAAAGTCAAAGACTAAAGTGTCATTTCTGGATATAAATGAATTGCATTATAATTATAACTAAATTGAAGATAATCAGATGTAATAATTTCTTAATTAAAATAATGAGAAACATTAGTTGAATGCATGTTATTACGTGGGTTGTTAAATTAAAATTAAGACCAACAAGTTTACGGGCAAATAAGATATTCATTGAAAATCAGAAAGACACCAAATACATCGAACAAACTTTATCGATTAAAATGTAACATAAATTTTTTACCAGACATAATTTCTCTAATGCCTAAATCGTCACAATAAATTCATATAATATGATTAAAAAAAATCAAGAACGTCGGTGTAATTTTCCGTCAAGATAATATTTGTTTTGAGATAAAAGTCTTAAATTTGAGTTTATAAAGGTAAAATTTTAGTAAATGTGAACATTTTATAATTTAGTATTTGGATTTGACTCAGATTGAAGAAATAACCATTAACTTTAAATTGAAAAAAACTAGGTCATTGGAATGCAGTCATGCACTGCACTTCTCCATCTGTAATAGAGGTCAATTTTCTTTGGTTGGAGGTCGCCACTTTGACAGTTTATGGAGGTGCATTTATTTTAAGACCAGAAATCCAGAAAATATAATGTGAAAAAAGGGCAATGGTACTTAATTGGACATTCTATTTAAGTCCACTGATAGTGCCATCAGCATCAACTATGGGGATGATTTTCGCCCTTTTTTCTTTGGAGAAAAGGCAGATAGAATTCTACGACTTTTTGGAGCAACTATTCAGGCTTTTCAGTACATATGATGCTAAAATTATATTCTTGGTATTATATTATTTATTATATTAGCAAAATTATGATAGCCGAGGAGTTGTGATAGAAGAAAAGAATACTCTTGATAAAATGTTAAGTGGGAATGAGATGAATGGAAAATATATGATTCTAATAAAAAATGTTAAGTGGGCATGAGATGAATACGAGACTTAATTAATTTAATTGAAGTGTTTAGTAACTCATATTAGGATTAATTAAGCATTTGAATCTACCTTTATTTATTGTTTGGTATGATTCATTAGTAAAAAGGGGCTTTCACAAGTTAATCTTTGGCCGGCATACAATCGGGCACTGTTTATATGTTAATTCATGGCTTGAATCTCCAAATTAGACAGATTTTAACTCGTTTTTTATATTTTATCGATACTGTTGATATTTTACCCTCTAAAAATTGAAAAAGAAAAAAAAGGCAAAACGACAAAATACAAATCAATCTATGTTAATTGAGTTTATCAAACAAGAAATGAGCCAGTAACAATTAGCCACAAATAAACCCTACCAAACACAAAATTATTCTAAAACGAATTTCGATCTAATCTTACTTAACAAGCCCCAAGAGAATTGTGTCAAAAAAATTAGTACTCGTTCAAGGAGCCCCACGTTAAAAGTTCTTTACAATACACTACCAAACGCTTCTTTAAACTAGCAGCACGTCAAACCCGTTAAGCAACACCCACACATTAAAATGCATTATTAATATAACCTTTTAGTGTAGTGCTAATTCAAAATATAATATTCATTTCTGAAAACCACAATCTTATAATAAATTACCATCCCATCTCTTCCCGTTTTGGTGGAGTAGCTACGTAGAAAATCATATTCAAGTAAAATGTCTATTTATGACATATAAATTTGATCGAATTACCAAAACGAGCTACAAGGGACAGAATTTCTACATCTAATTCATCACTAGACCATCTAAATAGGTAAATATAAATATAGATATACCAAAAACCGTAAAAAATAAAAAGTTAATCTTATATCTTGATATAATTAGGGCATACATAGGCCAAAATTGCAAGCCTAGTTCATACCATAAGTGGGTAAATAAGGGCTCCATATCCACAGTAAATATTTTCTATATTTGCAACAGGCATTTGTATATGGAGAGAGACTTAGATTTCTGTTATTTGGCGTAAAAATTGCGATAATTGACTCAAAAAAGATTTATTTATTTTATGGAATATTTAGGAAGCAGTGTGAAGTAGAGAACATACACACACACACACATTATTGTGATATTACGTATCGCGCATACCTAACGAATAACTATGATGAAAGTAGTCCCTTACCAGTCGAGACACCAATAAATACGCGTTACACTTTGGTCCTTAATTAGCTAGGTTATTATCTAATTAATTGGAAAATATTTTATGGTAAAGAATGTGAACCACTTGCAATACTCATTTGTTTAGTCAAAATTGACATTAATATCTGGTTTCCATTTTTTTCTTAATTCGTAATTTGGAAAAATACCTAGTTAATTAATTATACATTATCGGTTGTACTGAACCGATTTACAACTTATAAGGTTATTTATTAACCTAATTTGTTCAAATTAATATATCACATATAACCTTTTAACGAATATTGATTATCTTATAAGTTTTAAGAAGAAAATTACATGATATTATAAGAGGCTATAATTAATTTTTTAGAATAAAGTCAAACAGAATCGACCAAGATTAAAACCATTCTAGATTATTATTACGATTCAAACTAGAATAAAAAAGTTGAGCAAAATTGAGTCACATACATTTTGATTTTAACCAAACAATTAATTCACATTGCTAACCACTTATTTATTAACTTACTTGTGTTCAAATATTAAACACACGACTTTCTAAACAAATACTTATTATCTTATAAGTTTCAAAGAAAATATTCCATGACATTGTAACTTGTAATAGGATATAATTATTATTTTTAGAATAATTAACTCAACCAGAATAACTCGTCAGGAAGTAAAACCATTCGGGATATATTTACAACTCAAGCTAGAAAAATCTAGACTCTCATGTTGTTTCGGAATGAATTTAATCTTGTCGAAATTAATTAAAGTACATTTTGATCATTTTAACCAAAAAATCAACATGTTATTGCAGCGGATTTTTTACCTAACCCGCGTGCTCATACAATTATAACCCAAACAACAAGAAAAGAATAAAGGGGTTAGCTTAGCAACTCTAAGTAATTAGACCATTGAACATCCAAACAAATCCAGACCAATTTTAGTTGTGGTTGGTTAACTTTCACTGCCATTGGAGATGTTCCCATATCTTCACTTTTTCATAATGGTCTAAGAGCAAAGCATCAAAACTCAACCAAAAAGAGAGTATTGGAATGCTTAGTTGTGAGACACTGCAAATTAAAAAGGTTTACAAAGAGTCATAGTCCATGCATTTTGGTGGGGTTTAATGTAATTTGTTATAGTTAGGTTATTAGTGGTATGAGGCGTGACAAATGATGTCAAAGTTGTTGATTTGTTGGACACTATTTAGTATGCATTTTGATCTTACTTAGGGAGGAAATAGGACATGCCGCATGATGTTTGTTACCAATGGATGGTCGGAGAGTTGAGTAAATAAATAAAAATCTCTTCATTTTTGATAGAGTCGAAAAAAAAATCTTATCTGATTTTAGGAATTGAACGAATCGGCCTTCAAAATAATTTTAAAAAAAGAATATTAAAAGCTAAGCAGTTAGCAAAGCGTTTTTAGTTTATAATGTATTTTAAGCTAAACAAAATACTCTTCATCAACCCTCCTGATTTGATATATTTATGAGACAGAGACCTTGCTAAAATCTTATGATTATATTGGTTGGTTTTCCTTTAAAAAATTTTTTCGTTAAAATAAAATTGCTTCTTTTTCTAAATTTGTAAATATCCCCTTATACATTTCATCATTAATGAACTCGGGCATCGCCAATAAATTAATGTCCAAAAACTTTCACTTTACCTAGCTTTCTTCAGAGTTCGTCTCTCACTTAATATCTTATTTAAGAAATCGTTGAAAAAAAAAAAGTAAATGTATTTTTCCTAAAATATGGTTTTCATGCAGGAGATAGTAGACGAAATTTCAATATTGGCCCCCTTTTGTATACGTCAATGGCCTCAAAAACCCTCATAAGTCGTACATGTGATCTTACCCAAACCGATCCAGTTTGATTTATGCTTTCTGCTAACACGCAATAAATCCCCTATATTTTACATTACTAGAACGGGTGACTTTTCCTGACTCAAAAAAGAAAAACGAGCAACTTTTAAATGTTATTTTTTAAGTTACGTTTTATAGCATATTTTCATGAGTTGAATCGGGACATATTAGTTAGGGCGTAAAATTTTTTCTATTAATGATAGGTACATTGCCAAGGACTCAAACTTAAATTTCTGTTAAATTAGTATAGTATCGAATCGCTAAATTAATCTAGTCGGTAATAAGACTGATATTTCCCTATTGAATTGTTAATTGACTCAGCTTAATGGAGAACAAATTCTGAACTTAAAAGCAAACTTGGGCCAATGGGCTGAGTTTCTGAATACCATTTCAAACATCAGCCCGATTGAAATCTATATCGCCCAATTTATCAAGAACAAGCCCAGGCTGCAATAATGTGCGTCAAGTTCTGGCCCTATAAGTAATTTTTTAAATGCATCCCCTTTCCAGTTATTTCTTAAATAATATTTCATTCAAAATCGTATCGAAGAAATTCAACAAGTGACATTTACTATATTTTAAATTTTATGTTAACCATGAAAAACTGTATTTCATCATATCTTACATAAGCATCCCTATTCCCTATAGGCTACAAAGTAGCATTTTCTAACAACAATCATCAAATACAACCAAACTATCATACACGAGAATTTTGAGCTCATATCCATAAGGTTTATCCAATTTGTAAGAGAATTTTTAATTCGGAATATTTTGGTTTAATTTAACTTTTGGTTCTCATTGTCTCTCTAGAACTTAAACATGCGAATTTGTAAATACCAAATCAAATATTTAAAATGTCTTAAATCTATGGATTTGTTTAATTTAAAAGAAACTAACTGTTATTTTCACAATTAACCTTGAGGTGGGAGTGCCAAGGGGACCATTGTTCAATTCAATGCCTTTTAATTTGCACTTGGTGCCAAAAATTAAAAGGCTCTTTACGCAAACTTTTACTACTCTTTAATTATTCCGCATTCAAACTAATAATAATGCCACTTAACATTTGTCTCCCTTTTGTGTCTCATTTACTTCAAACTTCTACCTCATGACACTTCAAATAAATACCCCCATGCCCAAATTACTCTTTTACCCCTAGTCCTCTTCCAAACACCCATAATCAATCCCCAAGATTGAAGATTATCCCAAGGGCAAATCAGTCTTTTCAACAACGAGCTTTTATGAGAACTGGTGGGCATTTTTATGGGTTTTGAAGCGTGGGTCACGGATCTAGCCGTTACACTACGAAATACCCGAACATTTGAAAAAAGAGGAAAAGATAAAATCTTTTAATATTCGGAAATGACCGTTAAGTCTTATCTGTCTTCCTTGTCAAAACCACAACGCTCTGTTCTTGCATACTCTGTTTTCAAGAAAACATCTTCTTCTTCAGTTTGAGGAGCATTGGTTTTTTCTCGTCTTTCGCAATGGCTAAGGATTACGTGTTCACCGATGAAGAAATGACTGTCGACGAAGGCCTCGGGTACCCGAAAGCGTACGCGAAGCTCTGTCGGGATCGGAATTTCGGGCCGTTCTGCCATGGCCCGCCTTTCACTTACACGCCTTACGCCTTGGTGCAGCAGGAGGTAATGGGGATAAAGTTTTCTCTTTTATGATGAACCCTTTGTTTAATTTAACTGGGATTATGTAATATAATGGAATTGGGGATGTGGGCTCTGTTTATTTTGTTAAATTTTGATGTTTTAGGGATGAAGCTGAGGTTAATTGATTTGGTCGGATTTTTGTGGTGGTTAATTGAGAATTTTAGGGCATGATCTTGTTTTTCGAAGGAGAATTTCCTGTTTTTGGTGGCTAATTGTGCTGTTTATGTTTGTCAGAAATTTAAATTGCATGAAATTGTGAGTTTAATATTCTGAAGGCGTATTAGAGCTAATTAAGGATTTGAATTTGCTTTCGACTTTCTGCTGATAATTGTTCTTGAAACTCTGAGAGAATTAAATGTATTGTGCATTCATCTCTGTTATTATGGCTTTTAAGTGAGGTTTGCACTTAAAAAGTTTTTGTTTTTGAAACTGCATTAATCAAACTGTTTAATTAAGCTCTGATTCCTTAAATTCTGGGTATAAATGCTGTTCGCACTGCTTTAATTAGACGAACTTGATAGTTAAATCTAAAACAATTTACTTCAGCAAGTTGTTAATTAGTTATATAATCCCATTCCATGATGCAGGATTCAAGAGCGAAGGAGTTAGATGAAATGTTTCCAATCATTGACCCTAAAGCAAAACCGACAACCAAAACCAAGATCTTTCTGAGCCTCTTATGGAAACAGCTCAATCATCTTGGGTGGGTAAAGCAAATTAAAATTTCCAGAATATAACCTTTTATTCAAATTATCCTGAAGCATAAATAAATCAATGTTTTTCTTATAATTCATCTTCAAAATCCCAGGAATGCTGGTTTTGATCCAGAAATAATCCGTGTCGATCCATACGGGAACGTTCTGTACTATCACGCCGATGCTGCCTCCCCTCTTGCATGGGATGTTGATCACTGGTTTCCTTGCTCAAGTAATTAGTTCCTATCTATCACAATTTTATTCGAAATTTTAGAATTTAAATAAAATGTGTACTTACATTCTGTGTTTTTATAATTGGCAGGAGGTGGATTGACTGTTCCAAGCAACTTGAGAATATTGCAATGGCAAGTATGCAAAAGAAAGCATAACAAGCTTGAATTTCTCATACCATGGTGGGATCTTCAAGTGGGCATCTCCATTAACCAGTTCTTGTCGATCTTCGCCTCGTCCAATTC